>CAUYRH010141241.1:0-22398 GCA_963574655.1 Perodicticus potto
TTTTTGAGACAGAGCCTCAAGCTGTCACCCTGGATAGAGTGCTGTGGCATCACAGCTCACAGCAACCTCCAATTCCTGGGCTCAAGTGAGTCTCCTGCCTCCGCCTCCCACGTAGCTGGGACTACAGGCGCCCGCCACAACGCCCGGCCATTTTTTTTTTTTGGGTGCAGCCATCATTGTTGTTTGGCGGGCCCAGGCTGGATTCGAACCTGCCAGCTTGGGTGTACGTAGCTGGCGCCTTAGCTCGTTGAGCCACAGGTGCCGAGCCTTAATTTATTTTTTTTAAGTCATTTGTACATAGAGCATACATACATTTACACCATTATGAGATTCGTTGTGTTGATTACTTGTACAAATTGGAGTGCTTATCTGCTACTAATCAACATAGCTTTCACTACCCGGGTATTTTTAATGCTCTTTTACAAATCCTTGAATAGTGTAGCTGTTAACTACAGTGGAACCTCCAAAGCCTACCCACTCCCTACACTGACCGCCTCCTTACGTTGACCCAATTTTCACAGATGGAACACGCCCCACATGTATGTGTAGGCCTGGTTCCTAATGGTGACCACCTCCGCATGTTGACCAGTTTGCTACAGTCCCTTGGTGGTCAACTCACAGGGGTTCTACTGTATTTGTCATTATGTTCTAAGTATCTTCTTCTTTTTATTTATTTATTTGTTTGTTTTGGCCAGGGCCGGGTTTGAACCTGCCACCTCTGGTATATGGGGCCAGCACCCTACTCCTTGAGCTACAGGCACCACCCTGTTCTAAGTATTTTCTTATTTCATTTGTGTTGACTTTGATGTTTACTTTCTGTGTTTTAGTTAATCAGCTAACGCACGCTCTGGTCCTCAGTGATCAGTGCCTGCTGACCTCTGTGCTTCCTGTCCACAGATTTAGACAGCCACAGTGTTACGTCCTGTTTCTTCATAGTTCAAATAATGGGCAGACATATGTTAAAATTTATTTCCATCCAGGCTCGGCGCTTGTGGCTCAAGTGGCTAAGGTGCCAGCCACATACACCTGAGCTGGCGGGTTCAAATCCAGCCCGGTCCGCCAAACAACAATGACGGCTGCAACCAAAAAATAGCCGGGCGTCATGGCGGGCACCTGTAGTCACAGCTACTTGGGAGGTGGAGGCAGGAAAATCGCTTGAGCCCAGGAGTTGGGAGGTTGCTATGAGCTGTGAATCCACGGCACTCTACACAGGGCGACAGCTTGAGGCTCTATCTCAAAAAAATAAATAAATAAATTTATTTCCATTCTAACATAATTTGTTAAGTCACATCTCCTGCCTCTGTTGTATCATTACACTTAGTTTAACACGCAACACCTCCTGTGTGTATTTTAGTCTATTTCAATTAATTTTTATTTGTGTTCCAGATCACACTACACTGTTTAAATTACCAGCATTTTCTACAATTTTCTTTATATTGTTTTGCTTTCTTTCTGCCTATTTTTTCAAAAGAACTTAAGCATCATTTTCCAGATTCCTTGAAAAGTCATTGAGATTCTATTTGGAACGGCCAAATTAATAAAGCCATGACTTTCATTCAATCAGTCAACTTGGGAATCCCTGCCCTCTATTTAAGAGTCCTTCCCTTAGGGGAGCCCAGGGTGGGCCTTCAGGTGTCCGTAGAGTTGTCAACCAGCCTACTTTGGTGGGTTGTTACTTTCTTAGTAGAAACTGCTTTTTAGCAATTAATAGAAAAACGATCATGGACCTTGTGGACCAAGCCTGGCGTCCCACCTGGGCCCCACCTGGGCACACTTGGGCACAGTTCCGCACTGCGCGAGCTGCGGGCCTCTCATTCCTTTTGACAGTTAGTATAGACGTTTTGTTTCATTGACCATTCCTGGTTTTCCTTTTTATGTGTTTCCTTAATCAGGTCTTAGGATCAGGGTCACAATTGCCTAATGGAATATATTTGCTAACTGCCTTTTAGAGTCAAGATGGGAAATAATTTGTGAGCATTACTTGTTCCTTAGAAATTTGCATGAATTCACCACTAAAACCAACATGTCTGGACGGTTTGGGGGATTTCCCTCTCTGGCTTTTCCACTATTGATTTATTTTGATTTTCTGTGTCTTGATGTTTGTATTTCATCTATGCATCTTCAGTCCTTTCAGGCCTCTTGATTCACTGACACATACTAATGTAGAGTATTTCTTTAAGCATCTGATGTCCTATTTATTCAGGTTTATACCTCGGTTTTTGTTTTGCTCTGCTTTTCTTCTTTTCCTTTTTTTCTTTCTTTAGATGACACTTCATCAAAAGAAAATGATGTCAGTCACTTTTTAATTGAATGTGCCTTTTTTCATATAAATGTTATTTCTATATTTTTCCCTTTTTAAAAAAAATTGCTTCCTTCCTAAGATATAATATAGATGTTTCATCTATTTTTCCACTTTTTTGACATATAAAGGTATTTAAAGCTATAGTGTTTTTCTCTAAGTCTCTTAGTCATCAGTTTCTATACATTTTGCAAGTCAGGTTTGTTTTTGTTTTTTTTTTTTACTGTCTTTTTGACTTTCTTGACAGTTTTTTCCTTGGGTAAGTATATCTTAATTCTCACAGATCAGTGATTTTCAATGCATGTGTCATGGCACACTGGTATGCTGCAAAAATTTTTAAAGATCATTAGTTAAATTATTTTCAAAAGAAGTTCAAAGCACATTAAGTATATCCCATTTTTTACCTTTTTTTGATCAATATAATTTAAGTGTGCCACAGGAGTACAACTATAGGTTGTGCCATAAGATAAAAAAGGTGGAAAGACATATCATAGATTCCACTCTGTTCTTAGCCTCTTCTTTTGATGTAGAGAGAGACTGTAGTGTGAATAATTTCTGCTTTCACATTTCTAGAGATTTTCTTTGAGACCTTTTGTATATGATTATCTTTTGTGAACATACCATGAATACATGAAGATGAAATATTTTCTCTCTTCATTCTGGGTAATTCCCACCAAAACACTGTCAAAAGAAAATAACTCAAACTGTATACAATAACTTAAAGAGCTCAGAGCCAAGTATGAGGACCATGGCCCAGAGCCATGCCCAAGAAGCCTTGAGCAAGTGGACTCACCATGGTTGGGTTCCAGTTTGTTTTGTGTGTTCTGGGGAGACAGAAGTTACACGTAAAGTCATAAATCCATACATGAAGGCAACTATTGGCCTAAACAGGCAGGGCATCTTGAATGCAGGGACTTACAGGGTATAGTTGGGATTAAAGGTTATTTCATTTGTGATTGCTTAAAGAAATGAAGCTTTGTCCAGAGTCCTCAAATGCTTTAAGCGAAGGAAGTCTACTAATCAGAGACAAGCACCAGACACAGACTCTCAAGATGTGTTGGGTCAGTTGAGGCCCTGCAGGTGTGGTTCAGGCTCTGTCTTGCACAGCCTTCAGCCTGGCACTGAGTGACAGAGGACATTGCCAGGAAGGGAGGGGACATGAGGAGGCATGTCAGGCCTCCTTCTCATGGTCAACAACTCAGCTTTAGGGTATTTCTGGGATCCCTTTGGCCAAGAGGGGGTCTTTTCAGTTGGCTGGGGGAGCTTAAGATTTTGTTTTAGTTCACACACAACCATTAATGTTACTTTGTTGTGTTTTTGTGTTTTGTTGCTTAGCTCTTTCGTGTGTATATGAATTTTTTGCATACTTGATAATGAAGTATTAGGTTCTTCCATTTTAATCATGTTTTCATAGTTTCTATTGTACTTTATTTTTCTAGCAGGTTTTCTTTTCTTGTGGAGACAGAGTCTCACTCTATCACCCTCGGTAGAGTGCTGTGGAGTCACAACTCACAGCAACCGTCAGCTCTTGGGCTTAGGCGATTCTCCTGCCTCAGCCTCCCAAGTAGCTGGGACTACAGATGCCCGCCACAACGCCTGGCTAATTTTTGATGCAGTTCGGCAGGGGCTGGTTTTGAACCCGCAGCCCTCGGTATATGGGGCCGGCGCCCTATTCGCTGAGCCACAGGCGCCGCCCTCTAGCAGGTTTTTATATATACGTTTTGCTCTATCTTTAAAGCATCTCGATTTGATATAATTATGCTGCTGCAGCTGTGCCTCTTATCACTATATCCTCCTTATCACCTTCAATAGTTTTTGTTTTGAATGATTCTTTAGCTCTTATTAACTTAAAACCCCAGCATTTTAGCTATGTGCTGTTCACTGATAGCCCTTTTAGTCTGCCTGTACATTTCTGTTTTAGTTGCCTCTCTTGCAAATAGCTTATTGCTGGATTTTATTTTTTCATCTGGAGAGTGACAGCCTTTTGACAAAGGAAGTTGCATTGTTTTTGTCCTTTTGGTTCAATCTTCAGGCACTCCAATGTTTGTCTTCCTAATTTTTATCTTGCTATGCTAATTATTTTTCTTTTCTTCCTATTGTTGAAACACTAGGTGTTTTCTCTTTTAAATGAGATTGAATCACTGGCAAGCTATTTTCCAGTCAACCAGCAGTGAAACATGTTCTTGGCTCGGCCTGTAGCTCAGTGGCTAGGGTGCTGGCCACGTACACCGGAGATGGCAGGTCCAAACCCAGCCTGGGGCCTGCCAAACAACAATGACAGCTACAACAAAAAAATAGCTGGGCATTGTGGTGGGTGCTTGTAGTCCCAGCTACTTGGGAGGCTGAGGCAAGAGAATCTCTTAAACCCAGAAGTTGGAGGTTGCTGTGAGCTGTGACACCACAGCACTCTACCGAGGGCAACATAGTCAGACTCTGTCTCAAAAAAAAAAAAAAAAAAAAAGAAACATGTTCTTATTCCTGTATTTATTTTCTTACATGGTCAAGCCATATACTTTGGCCTCCCCTCTATGAAAGAACGGGAGTCTCGGGGTTTGGGGGCTTTTTTCTCTCCACCTCTGTGTGTTTATGTGTGTGTGTGTCATTGATGCCATTAATGTTCTAAAGCTTCCCTCTTTCTGTTCTGTGTCTTGGTTCTGCTTTGTTATCCTGCACGTATTTCTGACAGTTGTACTATTCACATACTTCACCAGTGATAACCCTTGCTCTGATTGGGTTCTTATTTACTTATATCTTTGCAAATCGAGCAAATTAACAAATAGAGAATGTGTTAATTTAAGTATGTCTTATTTTTAACCTCATCGTTCCCTTTACATGTATCTTTTAAATTCAGGAGCTTGTTTGAAGTAGATCCTCAGAGTGAACCCCGTGATTAACACAGCCTCAGGGCTGGGCGCCTGTAGCTCAAGCAGCTAAAGCGCCAGCCACATACACCAGGGCTGGCGGGTTCGAATTCAGCCCGGGCCCGCCAAACAACAATGACAACTACAACCAACAAATAGCCAGGCGTTGTGGCGGGCACCTGTAGTCCCAGCTACTTGGGAGGCTGAGTCAAGAGACTTGCTTGAGCCCAGGAATTGGAGGTTGCTGTGAGCTGTGATGCCACAGCACTCTACCCAGGCCACAACTTGAGGCTTTGTCTCAAAAAAAAAAAAAAAAACACACACACAGCCTCAGAATTCAGACATTTCTGAGTCGCTTCCTGCTGCCTTTGTCGTGAGTGATAGTTTGGCAGGATGAGGAGTCTACAGAGACAGCCTCCCCCTCTGAAGCTCCTCTAGACATTGTTCCCTTCTCTCTGGGTGTGTATTTTGTCACCAGAGAAAGCAGAAGTGATTTTTTTTGATTTCTGTATATTTTTGAAATACGACCTCCTTTCTGGCATGGTTGCTTGCAGTATTCCTTTTAGTTTCAAATTTTGTGAGAATTAGTTTTGCGATGATTTTGTTACACTTGGGGCATTATCATTGCTGCAGTTCCCACCTGGGTCCTGGAGGACCCAGATGTTTCCTGCCCCATTAACTACGGACTCAAGATCTGGTTCCTGGGGCCCCTGGACCCCTCATAATTCTGTATGTCCTTTTCTGTCTGCCATTGTATCTCACACTATTTCCACCTCTACTTGTTACATCTTTCTGGATGGGTTTTTCTGGTTACTCTATTTTTATTTTCTTTAGTACAAATTCTTCTTTTAACTCTACCTAAAGCAGTTCGTAATTAGGATGTTGCCATCGATAGTAATACGATAAGCTCAAGTTTTCTTTATCCCCAGACCGAATAGGCATACTGAATAAACTCTCTGGGGAGGCCAGAGTTCAGCCATTGTGGGGTAGGGGTGGCATCGGGGAGGAGGCAGGGTTGGGACCACCTGTGGAAGGGCCTTTGGGCAACTCTCAGGCCACATGTCCTCAGCCCCTGGGCAGCTAGGACCACCAGGGAGGGCTGTGCCAGGCAGCACCAGTGCCTGAATCCCCCTCCCCAGGTGGACACAGGTGGGAGTGAGACCTCCGTGTTACCCTTCCATCCTAGAAGCCAGGAGGGGTCTGGGGCTCTGTGGGTCCCTACAACATTTATTTTTCAGTGTCCTGCCTGGACACTGTGGCTGCTCTAAGGCCTGTGTTCACAGTGGCTTTTGAATTCAGCTCAGGAAAAGCCACCGTGGATGGCCAGAAACATCTCCCTTGCAGGGGTATGGTGGCTTCCCATTGTGCATGGGCTCATTCAAAAACACAGGGATGGAAGTGCATGTCAGTTACAAATGAATAAAAAGACATAATCTGTAGAGTTTAAAAACAAAACCAAAAACCCAACGATGGACGCGTGTTCGCAGGAAGCAAGACAAAGTGTTGCCATCCCACGGGAACAGAGTGGCCCGTCCCCTCCCCTGTGTGGTAATGGTTCTCTTTTAAGAGGTTAGGTAAGGGCACCTTGGTGCCATGGAGGCCTTCAGAACCCAGATACTTGACTCAGCTCAGCAGCTGTGTGCTAAGGAATTAGTGGACACTTAGCCAATGGTGCTGGCCACTGAGGACCCAGTAGGACAGGACCTTCTCCCTCCTGGGGCCGCAGCCCCAAGCATCTCGGCCTTCAGGAGCCCAACCCTCCCTCAGTTCCACCCCCGGTGGGGACTGGCATCTCCAGCTTCAGCCCAATGTCAGAGCACACTGCTACTGGTGTATGCTTCTGCCAGGAGTGAGGACAGGACAGAAAGCTGTGAGGGCACAGAGAAGCCACCGCATATCTCCCCTCCTGGTGGCTTTGACCACTCCCTGTTCTCTAGCCCACCCCTGTGCCCTCTGCTGTGCCCACCCCCAGCTAGGTCTCAACCAGGAGGCCACGTGGGCTTCACTCCAAGGTCAGGGTTTCCTGAGGGATGGGTGGGCACCAGTGGGGTTTCTGCCCCAGTTTCCTGGTTGTCACTTCTGGCCCTTGGCAGGTTTTGCTCCCCAACCTCGGTGGGGTCTGGGCTCCCTGGCTGGTTCCCATCCTGGGCAAAGCCACTGCGTGATGTCTCTGTGCCCCACACCAGCTGGGGCCCCGCACACCTGATGGTACAAGCCGGTCCTTCCTAGCACCTCTGACAGCTTGTTCCACGCAAGGCCCAGTGACAAGTTCTACATGTAAATGGTATTCTTTGCAGAGGGGTCCTACTGACTCTGTGGATTCAAGAGGGAGATAAGAGGCCGAAAACTGCCCCCATACATAGGGCTTTCACTCAGAGGCAGGTGGGTGAGAGCGAGACACTTACCCAGGGCCCTGGGAAGGATGTTGGAGGCCCCTAAGGGTTCTCATCACACCCTTTCTGTCTGCCAGGGACTGCTGTACAGAAGGGTGGAAACATGAAAGATCAGTAACAAGTGACTTCTCAAAGTCCCACCACAGTGAGCATTCTGTTGTGTGGAATGTGCAGGGCCCTGCCCTTCTGCCGCACCTGATGTTGCCCTGAGCTGGGATAGGGTCTCCTGGACAGAAGTGGCCAGTTGCTCGGATTCATGGGAGAGGCCAGCCCAGGGGGAACATCCTTTGGGGTCCCAGTGGGATCCAGTGGCATGAGGGAGGCAATGCGTTTCTTGGAGGAGGGAGGGCAGAGCGTGCTTTGGGTCCCTCTAGCTACCAGCATTGCTTCAAGGATAAGGATAATATCTCCAGGGTGTTAGCATCCAAATATAGCTTCCCAGCTGTCATGTCTGACCCCGAGGCTTAGACACATGTCACACCCATGTCCTCACGAGCTGGGAGCTCTTAGGCCCAGCAGGCTTCTGTACCATCCCAGTCCCACCACACATAGCTGTGCAGCTAGACCTGGGTGTCCCCACAGGGGTTCCAGGAAATCTCCTGGGGGTTCAGTGAGCCTACAGGGCTCCCATGTGCCCAGCCCGCTGTTCCCACTGTTCTCAGACCCTCGGCCAGGATCAGTGCCAGCACAGAGCACCTCTGCCAGGCCTAGATACTGGTGCCAGCACAGGACAGTCTGTGACTTTGCCTGGGATACCCGCTGAATTTTAAAGCAGTGTTTCATCTGACAGCCCAGGAGCAGCCCAGGCCCTGCCTGGGCCTGTTCTCAGAGAAGGCATTGTGCCTGCCCGGTGGGGCCTGTCTGTGGGGAGCCTGGCTTGGCAGCTCCCGAGCTGCATCTGGTGCCAGAGCTGGTTGCACATGGAGCCAGGGATGGATTTAGACCCTCTCACTTCCTCCCAGTGTGGGAGGAGGCACCCAGAGTCCTCCTGGCCTGGACCTGTCAGAGCAGGAACCCTGAAGACAGGGACAGGGTATCCAGGATGGCCCCTCCCTGGGAGTCAGGGGAGGCGACCACCTGAGTAGAGGCCAAGCTGGCCACAAGTCAGGCCCCCAGGCCAGTCCCCACTCTGCACTGCCATTTCTGGCACCTCCCCCAGTCAACCTGGCAGGCTCCCTTGTCTGTGAGGGGAGGTGAGGTCACCTGTTCCAGGGCGGCTGAACAGCAGAGAGGCCAGGCCTGTGACTGTCTTGGGGATGAGGAATGTTGTCCACAGAGGACACAGCCAGCCACAGAGGCATGTGGGGCTATCTACCCCAGCCCCCCCAGCCCCATTTCACATGCCTACAGCTTGCTGGGTGCTCCTGTGTGGCACTCTTGGTTATGGGGTATCTACCAGTTCCTAGGGGTGACTGGGCCTGTCCTCTCCAGAGAGCCAGCATGCACCCACTGGCCTCTCTGGGCCTCGGCCTCCCTCTTTACCTCTGCAGCCTCCAGTCCTCAGGATGTGATCTTCTGGGGAGGTGCAGAGAAGCCCCTGAGAGCCTCCTGCTACGCCCCCACCCCCAAGGGATGTTTCTCTGCAGACTGGGCCCCTCTGAGGAAGCCTACAGCACAGACAGGGGGGTTCAGGGCCTCTCCCGCCTCCCAAGAGTGAACAGATATGAGAGCCACACTCTCACTGTGGCCCAGCCAGGCCTGGGTTAAGAGCTGCTCTTAAGAGAGCCCCCCTTGGCCGGGCGCCTCTCCACAAGGGCAGGGGTGGGGGCCTCACCCCGCTGTGCCAGCTGGGTGGCCTCCATCTCATCCTGAGGGATCTTCCCACATAGAGATACCAGGCTGCATCTCTGACCGTGGCCTCCACAGGGCTGCCGGCCGAGGCAGAGGCTGAGATCCAGCTCAGGATCCTCTGGCCAAGCCTTGCACCCAGCCTGGAGCAGAGGGCACCCTTCCCCAGTGCACACAGGAGGACATGGGTCCTGCACACTCGGGCTGCTGAGCTGACAGTGTGCTTTGGGGTGTCCCTGCTCCTCCAGCAAAGTGTGCCTCCTAGTTGTGGGACCCAAAGGGGCAGAGGTGGGTGAGGCTGACTCAGGGACACTCATAATTCTGACTGTACAGAACACACAATGGGCCACTGAGAGGCATTCGGGAGCCTTAGGCCCAGGCAGGAATCTCAGACCTCCCCACGGCTCCTCTGCCCATGTTGGGGCCCACTGACCACAGCCACCAGCCGCTGTAGCCCCCAGCAGTCTTCCAGGGTCAAGCCAGCTTAGGATGCTGCCCATAGGATGCTTGGGACTGGGGCCCAGGACAGTGACCTCCGGTGGTGGTGGAGCCTCAGACACATCAGCCTCATTGTCATTCAGGGTCATTCACTGAGCTCTGCTGTGTGCCTGCAGGGATTTGGGCAACTAGGTTCCAGCAGGGTACAGAACCACATAGTGGCCTGCCCTGCCCTCCTGGGGGTCATCATCCAGGCATGAAGGCAGCAGCAAACAGGCAGCCACAATAGGGCAAGAGGGACAGGGTAGGGGCCCCATGGAGGCTGAGAAGACAAGGCCAAGGCAGGTGTCCCAGAGTGAGAGGTGCGGAGTTAGGACCCAAGGACTGAGTGGGAGGAAGCAGCATGTTAGGGGACCTGCGGCTATTCCAAAGGGCTTCCAGGCAGGCCCCCAGGAACAGGCAACAGACTGGAGGTGTCTAGAGAAGGGCAGTGCCCTCTCCCTGCTGTTGAAGCAGGGGTGGAGCAAGTAGCTGATTCCCCCAGAAAGGACACACGAGGCAGGTCGTCACAGCAGGAGTGGGGATCAGGTAAGCCGGCACGGTGAAGTGAGGGCTGCGGATCCGCTCTGGGGCAGGTGGGGCCTCTCCTGTGCTGGAGGTCAGGAGTGTTCCTATGGGCAGCATCCTAAGCTGACTTGACCCCAGAAGACTGTTGTAAGAGTTTCCTTTGTAGAATGTTCTAGGATCAGAGAACCAGGTTCACTGTGGGCCAGGAACGGAAGAGAGTGAAAGAGCATAAGATAGGGAAGGGGACAAAGCCAGGGGCCCAGCACGGCCGTGAGGGGAGCAAGGAGGCCACAGAGGCCCTGGTGCCACATCTGCCCTCCCCAGGCAAGGTGCAGAGAGGGCTGGCACATTCTCCGGCAGCCCCCCACACCCCAAGGCTGCTGCTTATCAGCGTGTTCTGAGTTGCCTGCGGTGCGATGTGGGGGGTTGTTGGCTCCTGCACAGCAGTGGAAGAACTGGGCCTGTTTCCATCTGTCGTTGTCTTGTTATCTTGAACCCTCCCCAGGGTTCCTTCTTCTGTGCACTATTCATGGTTTTCTTGTTCCCAAAAGAGAGAGGCCTTTGTCCTCCTTGGTCAGCAAGCACACAGTCGGTGGTGGGGGAAGTACAATATTTTGCTGGTAACCAAGGTGTGGGATGGAATTGATTTCCGGGACTCGGCAAGGCATCACGTGAAGCCTGTGGTGGTGCTTTTTGTTGTTTATTGACTGAGAGTCTTAGTGGAAGCCTCAGTGTGTGACCCGTGCTCATCCTGGACATTCTTTGGGGAGAGGTGGAGCTGGCATTGCTTGTGCTCCCTGGGAAGACAGCCTTGCTAGGATGGCAGGAGCCCCTGTTGCACAGTGAGCAGATAAACCGTGTTAAGAATCTTGGGGACATCCAGGGCGGTGCCTGTGGCTCAAAGGGTAGGGCACTGGCCCCTTATACTAAGGGTGGCAAGTTCAAACCAGCCCCAGCCAAACTGCAACAAAAAAATAGCCGGGCATCTGTAGTCCCAGCTACTCGGGAGGCTGAGGCAAGAGAATCGCCTAAGCCCAAGAGCTGGAGGTTGCTGTGAGCTGTGTGACACCACAGCACTCTACCGAGGGCAGTAAAGCAAGACTCTGTCTAAAAAAAAAAAAAAAAAGAATCTTGGGGAAATCCCTGAGAAAGTGTTCATCCACACACAGCGATGACACGGATTCCAATGATGACATTCCTGTCTTAGCAGTGCTGTGCGTGGGCTGAGTACTTGGCTTCCCTGGGCCTATGGAGATTCATGAGGACTTCTAACCCGTGGTCTCATGGCCTTTTCCCTAGTTTGACTGGCTTTCTCTCCAACCAGACTGATTTAGAGAGGGTTTAGCAGACAATATCCATCTTCCCAGTCTCCTGCGACGACGCCTCGGCGCCACTTGTGCAGGGCCCAGCACCCACTTTTCAGGTTGATAACAGTGGCTGAAGTGAAGTAGTTTTAATTGAACCATTAAGACTTCCTTATATGGGCTCGGCGCCTGTGGCTCAACGGGCTAAGGCGCCAGCCACGTACACCTAAGCTGGCGGGTTCGAATCCAGCCTGGGCCCGCCAAACAACAATGACGGCTGCAACCAAAAAATGGCCGGGTGCTGTGGCAGGGGCTTATAGTCCCAGCTACTTGGGAGGTGGAGGCAGGAGACTCACTCAAGCCCAGGAATTAGAGGTTGCTGTGAGCTGTGATGCCACAGCACTCTATCCAGGGTGACAGCTTGAGGCTCTGTCTCAAAAAAAAAAAAAAAAGAAAAAAAAAAAGACTTCCTTATATGTTCCCCCTACATGGAGCAAACAAAACCTGCCTTGTCCCTCAGTGGTAGGCAGACAAGGCAGGAAGCAGCCTCAGGCTGACACACTCAGACACAAGTGGGAGAGCAAAGCACAGGCGCCTTATCCCCGGGTCTGGGCTGAGGCCTCTGAAGGCATGAGCAGACCCTGCAGGCCCCATGCCTGCCGCACGCCAGGCCGGGCTGGCCCCCACCCGGTCTCTGTCACAGAGGAAGTGGCGCAGTGAGTGTCCAGCTTGTCCTGCTCTGCAAAGGTCCTGACACAACTGTTATGGAATCCTGGGCAGAAACCACAAAGGAGAAGACAGATCTGATCCCCTGAACCTGAAAGGAGCCTGTTCCTGACTATAAGGAAGGTGTCTCCAGTGTTCCAATAAGAAATGTAATGTCCTGGGGCGGCACCTGTGCCTCAAAGGAGTAGGACGCTGGCCCCATATGCCAGAGGTGATGGGTTCAAACCCAGCCCTGGCCAAAAACTGCAAAAAATACAAAAAAAAGAAAGAAAGAAAGAAATGTGATGTCCTCATACAAATGGCGAAACATAACTATAGTCCGGAAAGTAGAAGGGAAGA
This sequence comes from Perodicticus potto, assembly GCA_963574655.1. NCBI lineage: Eukaryota > Metazoa > Chordata > Mammalia > Primates > Lorisidae > Perodicticus > Perodicticus potto. The sequence goes on from CAUYRH010141241.1 coordinate 12,716, forward strand.
GGAGAGAAGGGAGGGAAGGGGGGATATGGGAGGAGGGAGGGTATTTGGGGGCCTCACCTAATGTGCATGATGCAATGGTCCATTTCAAAACTATTAAGAAATGAGTCTAATTGTGATGACATGATGTGTTACCTAGTTCAATGTGAACATTTCACATTGTATATCAAAGCAGTACCCTGAACCCCATAAATGCATCAATGTACAAAGTTATGATTTAATACAAAAAAAAGAAATGTGATGTCTTGGCTTGGTGCCCATAGTTCAGTGGTTAGGACACCGGCCACATACACCAGGGCTGGTGGTTTCGACCCCGGCCCAGGCCTGCTAAACAACAATGACGACCATAACAACAACAAAAAAATGGCCGGGCATCATACCTACGATGCATCTTACAAGGGTACATATGAAATTTACTAAGTGTAGAATATAAATGTCTTAACACAATAACTAAGAAAATGCTGTGAAGACTATGTTAACCAGTTTGATGAAAATATTTCAAATTGTATATACGTGGAATTTATGTAAATTGTAAATCATGTACACAGCTATGATTTTAAAAGAAAACAAAAATAGCCAGGCATTGTGGCGGGCACCTGTAGTCCCAGCTACTTGGGAGGCTGAGGCAAGAGAATTGCCTAAGCCCAAGAGTTTGAGGTTGCTGTGAGCTGTGATGCCACAGCACTTTACCAAGGGTAATATAGTGAGGCTCTGTCTCAAAAAAAAAAAAAGAAAGAAAGAAAGAAAGAAATGTGATGCTCACTGTTGATTTGAGAGAAAGCTTTTTTTTTTCTGAGACAGAGTCTCACTCTGTCACCCTGGATAGAGTGCCATGGCATCATCATAGTTCACTGCAACTTCAAACTCTTGGGCTCAAGCAATCCTCCTGCCTCAGCCTCCTGAGTAGCTGGGAATTCAGGCACCTGTAACCACACTAATTTTTCTATTTTTGGTAGAGACTGGGTCTCACGTTGCCCCAGCTGGTCCCTGAGCTCAAGGGATCCTCCAGCCTCGCCCTCCCAGAGTGCTGGGATTACAGGCAGAGCCACTGTACCCGGCCTGAAAAGACTTTTATCAGGTAAAGAAAAGATCCTCTTCATGGTTTTCAAGGTTGTGTTTTTTTAAAAAATCAGAAATGAATGTCAAATCAAATTCCTCCTCAGGGCGTATTGAGCTGACAGGACGTTTGTTCCTTGGGTGTGTGGAAGTCTGATTTTGTAGGAACAGATTTAAAACATTCCTGAAATCACCCTCCTTTAGAGCATACCGCACAGCTAGACGAAATTTGCTAGCATTTTATAGAGGACTTTTGTGTCTGTTTCTAAGTGGAAGTGAAGGGCATTTTTCCCCTCTGTGTGTGCATGCACTGGGCACGAGGCAGGCCATGGGTGGGGTAGGGGGCACCAGGCTCTGTTAACTTCTGTAAATGAATTGGGAAGCTTGACGTCCTTTTCTGTGATCTTAAGAATTTGAAAGAGTTGCCTGGTTCTAATACCTGTGGGAAAGTCATTCTTTAGTAATATTTTCCGGGTGGTGCCTATGGCTCAGTGAGTAGGGTGCTGGCCCCATATACCCAGGCTGGCGAGTTCAAACCCAGCCCTGGCCAAACTGCAACAACCACAAAATAATAAATAATAATAATAATATTTTCCATTCTTTTCAGATTTCATACTTTTTAAAGTCATAATTTGCTAGTATATAATTTCCCCAAAAGTATCCCAATTCATTGAGGATTTCTAAATTTTAACACACTTTTTTACTGGTTAATATTATACTTTTTGTAATATTCTATCTGTGGATTTGTATGTTGTTTTGTGTGTGTGTGGGGGGGGTTCTCTGCTTTTTTTTTTCTAGACTATACTATTTAGGAAAGTGTCTCTTTCACTGTAGGTATTTTTCTAAAGAGTCATCTAGTGGCCAAGCGTGGTGGTGCACACCTCTCAGCTACTCGGGTACTTAATTATTTTCATTTCCTTTAATGATAATTTGCAGCTATGAATTTTTCTCAGCACTCAGTTTAAGCCTATTCCGTTACAAGTAATATTGTCCTCCGGTCCAGCACCCTGCTGCCTCCCTCAGGGGGCCCGGCCCTGCTTGTCTGAGCCCCTGAGGAGGAGGCCGGAGCTGCCCCAGAAACAAGGCACGGTGGCCACAGATTCAATGATGTCAATGTCCAGTGTTCTGTGGACTGCTTTCCTAAAATAAGCTTTTTAATGTAAACAAAATATGCTCACTGTGGAAAACAAGCCAAGATGAGAGGGTGAAAGTCCTTATGTCCGTGTCATTCTGGCGCTCACAGCCCCATTAACATTCTGGTATATTCTTCCACATGGGCCATTTTACACAGAGCCCACTTTGTTTCTGTAACCTGGTCCAGTCTACTGCTGCACGTATTCAGCTTTATAAAATACATATTTTCCTGTGTCTTGAATTTCCTTCCTGTGTATAACTTTAGTAGCTGCACAGTAGAGTCTCTTAGATACAGTTTCTGTGACCACCATCCTAGCGTTTGCCGTTTTCCTGAGTCTGCAATGGACCCCTTACAGGACTGCTGTCTGCATTTCACATTATTAACTTAGGATAATCCCCAGAAATGGAAATACTGGGTCAAAGCATATGCATGATTGTGAAGTTACTGGAGCATATTGCCCAGTTTATCTCCCACCGTTGCCTGCGTCATCTCCCACACCTTCACCAGCACTGAGTACTTTCATTCTGAAAACAAGTGCCATTGGGATGTTGGCCTTTTTGGTTAGAGAGGTGAAAATTTTTTTCAGAAGCTTGTTGGTCATTTATATTACCAAAAGAAATGAGGACCCCTCTGGGCCTTTCAGCCCCCCACACTCCCTATCTGAACACCACCACCGCCCTGGCATTTTGACAGGCTCAAGCCAGCCTTGGGGGGGATCACCTGCCCTGAGGGACAGGAAACTGCAGAAGCTGCCAGGCTGCAGGAGGCAGGTCCGGCTGCAGATGACAGAACTGATTCCCCAGAGTGCTTCCCTTCTGAGGATTCAGATGTGTATTGCCTGGTTAATGAGTGGGCACCTCCTGTAAGCTGAACCCTCTACCTTGCTTAGCGTGGTCTGTCCAGTCACCCTGCTGGGCAGGCACCTGCCTCTGCATTTTAATGTAAGGAGACCAGCGCTCCAGTAGGTGAGATGAGGTCTCCAAGATGAGAAGGGAAGCTGGGATTTGAACCCAGGTCTGTGGGGTGCCAGGGCCCAGGCTCAGATGCTTCATACTGTGGCTGGCTGGGACACAACCGCAACCACAGGGTGTCCCCAGAGCAGATGACTCGTTGTGGGCATCGAGTGGACGCGCTTTCTCATCAGCAGATTAAGCAATTGTGAATCACGAAGCCTGGGGCCTTGACTTGGGAGCCAGATACTTTGGAAACTCCGACCATAGTATTCAGAAACAGTCCAAGTAAAGTTTGCGTACGGGCCCAGAATAGAAAGTCCTAGCCAAAAAAGGACAATTACTCAGTGACAAGAGAACTGAAACTTCAGAGTTGAGGCCAGAGTATTTTTACAGCTGTTTTAGTTCCTTCAGTCCGCGCCGTGTTCGCTTGCGCAGAAGAACGTTTGCACTCTCTGGGGAATTTGCGTGTCACATCCTTGCTGATGGAGCTCACATGTATTGAAAGTTTCAGCTGTCATTTCTGTATAAATAAACAGGACGAAGTGGGCAGCCGACTGCACATTAGAGGTATTTTTAGCCGTGAGTGCCTTTTCGATCTAGAAGGCTATCAGGGAAAGTGTCTGCTCCCAGAATAGCCCACCATGCTCAGCCTCGGCATGGGGTCTGCGCTGATGTGGCTCCCTGAGTCCTGGGCTTCCTCCTGGTCTGCTTGGCAGCCCAGACAGGGCAACAGCTCTTGGAAAAGACATCCCAGCTCCTCTCCTCTGTCCGCAGAGGATGGAGGGACAGGGTTCAGGACCATTTGTCCCTGAGTCTTCAGAGCAACAAAACTAACTTTGAGTCTGGTAAGGGTGTGGTCAGGGGAGGAGAATCGCCCAAACCAGTTCTGGTTCCATGCCACCTAGCAGGTGTCAACCAGCTTCAAGGGCCCAACTTCGCCTTTCAGTGACAACGCCTGGCGCATTTAATGCTGGCCGTGTGCCGGGCACTGGATACGCACTAATTCATATTTTCCTCACAACAAGACTGCCTGTCGCAGGGACTTCCTGTGGCTTTTTCTGTGTCTATTTTCTCCCTGAAACCTGAGTCCTTGTTCACTTAGAGAAATCACACATGCTGGTGCCAGCGAGCTGTGGGAGCCCCCACGCCCTGGGCCCGTCTCCCTCCTTAAGCCTCATTCACTTGACCCCTGTGTGGGCTGAGGGAGGCTCTGTGCACTTGGGGTGCTGACCCAGAGGGCAGCCAGGGAGGAAATACTGTAACTGTGTAGTCGAGAGGGGTGTTGGATGCTGCGGCGGCCCCCTTTTCCCAGGCAGCCTCTCAAGCCTCTGAGGCCTCCTCACTGTTGGTGTGTGGCCTCTGCTCCGTGTAGTTACTTTCTAGATTAAAAATACGGGAAAGTACTTTTTAATTATCGTCACTTTTACTATTTCTGAAGCTTGTCATTTGTGTAGATGTAAAATTCTTTCTGGTATATTCTTTAGTCAAGAACTTTAAAATTCCTTGTCACACAGATCTGCTGGCAATGAACTCTCCTGGCTTCTTTTTTTCTGAAAAGGTTCTTATTTCAACTCTATATTTGAAAGATTTTCACTAGTGTATAATTCTGGGCTGCCAAGAGTGTGCCCCCCACTCTGCACCTGCGGCACCTGAGGCTGCCGCCCACTGTCTTCTAGCTTCCGGCCTGAATGTCATTGCTTCTCTGAACAACTAAAAGATTTTTTCTTTATCTTTGTTTTTTAGCACTTTGATATGTCCATGTGGTTACTTGTTGTTGCTGTTGATTTGTTTCTTGTCGTGTTTGGGGTTCTGGGAGATTCTTGACTTTGTAGCATTGAGGGCTTTCGTTGTTTTTGGAAAACTTAGCCACCATCTTTCTAAGTATTTCTTCTCCATTCCCTCCCCTCCTTCTGAGGCTCAAATTATGAGCTGGAGTTGGTATCATTTATAATGTTATTTTATCCAGCTCTTGGATGTTTTGTTATGCTATGGTTTTTACCCCCTTTTTTCTTTCTTTTTTTTGTTTCAGTTTGAGTAACTTCTACCAGCTTATCTTCAATTTCAACAGCTCTTTCCTCAGTTGTCGTGTCTGCTGATGAGCCCATCAAAGCAGGTCTTTCTGAGACCATGTTTTTCTCTAGTAAGCATCTGACTTTCTTAGAGTTTGCATCTCTGCTGAAATTCCCCCTCTGTCTCTGCATATTATCTACCTTTTCCCCTAGACCCTTTATCATACGAACCATTTTAAATTCCGTGTCTGAGAGTTACATCTAGGTCATCTTTGAGTCTTATTCTATTGACTCTTTTGCTTCTTGGCAATGGCTTGGTTGTTTTTTGTTGCTTTTGAGCAAAAGATCTATAATTTTTTGTTGAATGTGTAGGACAGAAGAGATTGAGGTAAGTAGTATTACACTGGAAATGAGCAGGTGTTCTTTCAGTCTATACGTGTAGAATTTGAATCAATCCTGTCAGGAACTGGGATGGCTTTGGAATTGGTTGATTGCCTTCAGTGCACCACAGGCCTCTAATACCTCTAGCAGGGGGCTGCAATGGCCTTGTGCTCAGGGCAGGGTTTAGGGCTCTGGAGAATATTCCTCAGGGACGTGTCCCACCTCAGCTTTCAGCCATCATTCACCTGCCTGTGCCACAGCATCGATCTCTCCCTTCCCTACCCTACTCCACAGCGGACAGCTACTGATTGTTACTCTGTTGCAGGTTTGTACTGGGGCATAGTAAGAGGTTCTCTGTGTCCTGATTCAGCTCAGTTTAGATAGGCCATGTACCCTCAGCCTCCACACTGCTTTCTCTCCTTCCTGTGGCACCCGAACTCTGCATTTTCTCTGCAGGGATCTTGGGTGAGAGTCTCCCTCCCTTCCCCAGACCTCTGTTTGGTATCGGGCAAGATCCTAGGCCTGGGATGGTTTCCTGGGCCCTCCCAAGGGAAAAGAATTCTTTCTTATCCTCCCCCAGCCATAGTGTGCCTTTGCCTATGCCCTGGGGTTGATAGATTTTGCTGTTCTTCCTTCAGCAGCTTAAGGTATTTGCTGCCCTGGAGAAAAGAGTCTGGGACTGCAGGAAGGGTTTTGGGGCTGTTCCTACCCACAGATCAGTTCCTTTGCACCTACGGGCTGGAGGTTCTGCTGTACCTCCAGGGCAGGGGTGAGGACCCTGCAGTCAGACTCCGACACTTGCATCCCAGCCTTCCAGCAGCTCTGGAACCTTCCTAAACCCCATTGTTCCTTCTGTAAAATGATGGTGACAGTGACATCTGGGAGTGAATGAGATCACAAGCAGAACCACTGAGCCCATACTGGCACACCTGAGCACCCAGTGTGCGTTGGCGATGCGAGAGGTTGTCATGTAGGTGATGACAACAGTGAAGTGCCACCAAGACCCCTGTGAGCCCATCAACCCTGAGAACAGCCCCTGAGCCCCCTTGCAACCCCCGTAAGGGCCTTTCTTCCTTTTGTGGAGTAAAAGGTCGGGGGCAGAGGAGCCAGTGTGGTCTGGGCTCAGCCCTACGAGAGGTGTGATCTCTGTGCCTCGGTTTCCTGCGCTGTGACAGGGCACTTGGTTCCCACGTCCTGAGTTAGAAGGTGACGCAGAATGGCCGCAGCAGGGCCCACTTGGGAATGATGGTGTTCCGCTTCATTTCAGAGGCGTCCTGTGGCCAATGAGCCCATGTCTGTGGAAAAGCTGACTGAGAGAGGAAGAAATGGAATTTGATATTTCCTCAGGGAGCCCTGTCCCGCGGGCTGCAGTGGGAGAGGAGGCTACCCTGGGCTAGGGACAGTGTTCTGAGACTGTCCCAAGGGGCAGGGCTGGGACAGTGAGCTGCCCCTGCTGCCGGGGTTGGAACCCTCGGGCAGAAGGACTCAGGATAGCCTCTTTGTGAGCCATGCCCTGGGAACACACCCACAGCTCAGCTGCCTCTGCTGGTCAAGGCCACACTTATGGGCAAAGGCACCAGAGACACACTCCAGGATAAGGGTCGAGAGAGCCTGTGGAGAAATCACAGAGGGTCCCAGGCAGGAAAACACAGCCACACCCACACACAGGGTCACACACAGGATAACACAGTCACAGCCACACACAGAATAACAGTCATACCCACACACTGGGTCCCACACAGGATAACACAGTCACAGCCACACACAGGGTCACACACAGGATAACACAGTCACACCCACACACTGGGTCACACACAGGATAACACAGTCACATCCACACACAGAATAACAGTCACACCCACACACTGGGTCACACACAGGATAACATAGTTACAGCCACACACAGAATAACAGTCACACCCACACACAGGGTCCCACACAGGATAACACAGTCACACCCACACACAGGGTCACACAGAACAACACAGTCACACCCACACACAGGGTCCCACACAGAATTACACAGTCACACACCCTCATCGCCCTATAGTCCTGCCACTGCCCCAGCTCAGGGGTCTGGGAATCCCCTGGCCCTATCAGCACATCAGCTCCTATAGCCAGGGCCCTCGGCACCTGGTCTCCTGGGGCACTTTCCCACATAAGAATAGGGGAGGGGAGAACAGCCCCCAGCTGCGTCCTGCCTCAGTTCCCCCACGGCCAGAGTCTGACAATCTTTTTCCTCCCACAGGAGCTATGGGGAGCTCACAGACTGCACCCAGCACGTGGCAGTGAAGATGGGCTGCTTCTGGCCCAACGCAGAGGTGGACAAGTTCTTCATCTCTGTCCACCGACACTACTTCAAACAATGCCCCACCTCCGGCAGGACCTTGCTGGAGCCGCCCCACACCATCCTGTGCCCCTTTGTCGTGCTCCCCATTGTGGTGACGCTGCTGATGACCTCGCTGGTGGTCTGGAAGACCAAACGACCTGACACCATGGTGTAGGCAGCAGCCGCAGGGCAAGAGCTGGGAGGGCTGGGCCCCTCCCCGCCCGCGCCCCACGCCCTCCCCTTGCCAAAAAGAGCCATAGGCATTTCCTAGCAGTCGTGGCTCTCCCAGCCGCACCCCACCCACCCCACCCCCCGCCTCCCCCATTTACCAGACCTGCTTGCCCCATAGACACAGGTCTCCCAGCACCCCACTCCCCTACCCCTGTTTGCCAGACCTGCTTACCCTGTAGACATCTGTGGATGAGAGGTGTGTGATTAAAGGACATTCTTGAACTTGGGCAGTGTTGTTGTTTGTGGGTATCCATCATTGGGGGTAAAAGGTAGAAGAAACCAAGCCCCTGAGGGTTCCGTGACCTCCCTAGACCAGCGAGGTCACAGAATGCACGGACGCTGCCCCGTGGGGTTTGACACCCTCCCCACCCCCACAATCTGGAGCCTCTGGCTCAGGCTAGGGGTCAGGTCAGGCCTGGCTTCCATGGGTATGGGTATATGTGCCTGTCCCCAGCTGGGGCCTCTGTGCTCATGCCCACCCAGGTGACTGCTACCATCCCCCACCCACACTACTTCCCAAGCCCCCGCTTTCAGCTGGCCTTCCAAAAGTTATGGATCCCCAAAGGGCACCCCCAGACCTCATCTGATGTCCTCTGAGTTCAGACCCCTCCTCTTAGGCCCTGCCCCCTCCAGATGACTGGCTGGCCAGTTGTCCACCCACCCCAGGGGTCAGCCCCTCCTGCTGCCCCAGAGGACAGCCCGGTCTGAACTGGTCATTCCAGTGCCAAGGGCTTGTATCTATTCAACTTTAACACACCACAGCCACGTGGGGTCACCCCTGCCCAGCCCCAACCAGACTGCCCTCCTTCCAGGAAGGGCCCTGAGCCTCCCCAGGTGTCCTCAAACAGCTGCTCCCCAAGGGTGCACCCACCACAGGCAGCCGTCCCCTCCCAGCCCAACCCAGTCCAAACAGCTGCTGCCTGCCTACAGGAGCAAAGGGGTCCTCTGGGCTGAGCCATGTGGTGTGGCTGCTGTCCCCAAGACAAGCTCTGTACCAGGTCAGGGGAGGGTTTGCCAACACTAGAGTGACAGACTCAAGAGTTAATCCCCAGGGATTTCCAGTGTCCACATCTAGTCCTAGGCCCTGGTCAGACCTCCATGATAGAGCTGGCTTCCTCCAGTTCTACAATGTGGCCACCTAGGAGTAGAGAAGCAAAGGTCCCCATGGACCAGTGGCTCTTAGCCACGTGGAAATAATAAGTACCACGACAAGCATGGCGTGGCATTGACAGTGAGCCTGGGCCTGTGCTATAGACCTGTGTCCACCAAGCTCCCAGGGCAGTCCGGCCAACTACACAGGGCAGATGAAGGCCAGTAGGCCCAGAATGCTACTTCCACTCTCTCCACCCCTGCCACTCTTCCACCAAAATGGAAGGCCAGGCCTTGCCACGTGTCCACAGGGGACCTTTCCAGAGAGACCCCAGTCAGGATGAGGCAGGAAAGTAAAGGCAGAGCTAAAGATCTGTCCTGGCCACTCTGTACAGGCATTAGCCAAACAGTCTGTAACACTCCACTGTAGCAAATGTCTCTATTATCTGTATCTCTTTCTCTTGGGAGGCGCTGGGCCTAGATAGTAACCTTGCGACTTCCTT
>CAUYRH010141242.1:0-43450 GCA_963574655.1 Perodicticus potto
ATTGACTTGGCTATTTGGGCTCATTTTGTTTCCATTTGAAGCTGAGGATTACTTTTCCTACACCTGTGAAAATATCTTGATGAGAATTTTGATGGGGATTGTACTTTGGACAGTATGGATATTTTAATGATGTCTATTCTACAATCCATGAGCTGAGGGTGTTTCTCTATTTCCTTTTGTCATCTATGATTTCTTTCATCAGCTTTGTGGTTCTCCTTGGAGAGGTCTTTATCCTCCTTTGTTATATTCCTGGGTGTTTTATTTTCTTTGTAGCTTTGTGAATGATATTGAGCCATCTCTTTGACTCTCCACTTGACTGCTATTAGAATGTACAAATGCTACTGATTTGTGTACTTTGATTTTGTAACCCGAGATTTTCTGAATTTATTTATCAATTCCAGGCTTCTCTGGGTGGAGTCTTTAGAGAAGTGGTTCTCAACCTTCCTAATGCTGCGACCCTTTAATACAGTTCCTCATGTTGTGGTGACCCCTAACCATAAAATTATTTTTGTTGCTAGCACCACTGGTTTCGAGTGTTCTAGATAAAATATCATAGAGCCAACAAGCAGAGATAATTTGACCTTTTCTTTCCCAGTATAGATACCTTTTATTTCTTTCTCTTGCCTAATTGCTCTGCCTAGTACTTCCAGTGCTATGTTCAATAAGAGTGGTGACAGTGGTGCCCACTGTCTCATTCCAGATGTTAGAGGGAACTCTTCACCATTCAGTATGATGTTGGCTGTGAGTTTGTCAAATATTACTTTTATAATTTGGAGGTATGTTCCTTCTGTACTTATTTTGTTGAAGGTTTTTATCATGAAAGGGCCTGGGATTTTACCAAAATTTTTCCTGCATCTATTGAGATGATCATGTGGTCTTTTTATTGTTTCTATTTTTGTGGTGAATCACATTTATCTATTTGCATGTATTAAACGGTCCTTGCATCCCAGGTATAAAACCTTGATCGTGGAAGGTTGTCCATTGAATTTGGTTTGCTAGTATTTTGTTGAGGATTTTTGCATCTATTTTCATAAGGGATATTGATGGACAGTTTTCCTGTTTTGTTTTGTCCTTTCCTCGCTTTGATATCAAGGAGACACTAGCTTCATAGAATGAGTTAATCTCCTTCTCAGAGTTACAGAACAGTTTCTGTAGTATAAGTACCAGTTATTCTTTGTAAGTCTGGTAGAATTTGGATGTGAGTCATCCAGTCTGAGGCTTTGTTGTTGTTGCAAGGTTTATTATTATTGCTTCAATCTCACAGCTCATTGGTCTGGTCAGGGTTTTTATTTCTTCCTGGTTCGGGTTTGGGAGGTTGTATGTTTCCAAGAATGTATCCCTTTGCTCTAGATTTTCTAGTTGGTTGGCACAAGATATCTTTGTCATACAGGCAGTCCCCAGGTTACAAACAAGATAGATTCTGTAGGTTTGTTCTTAGGTTGAATTCGTATTTGAGTTGGACCAGATGCATTCACCTGTTACCTATAATAGCCTCCATTTGTAAGTGCAAATTGCACGTGGTTGAATGTTATAATGCCCTTAGTCACAGATGATATTTTGTATTTCTTCTCTATCAGTTCTAAAGTATCCTTTTTAAATCCTCATTGAGGTTATTTGAGTCTTTCCTCTTGTAGTTCTGGTTAATCTGGCTAGTGTTCTTTCTATTAGATATATCTTTTCAAAGAATCAACTTTTTGTTTCATTGATTCCTCATTTTTTTATATCATAATATTATGGAGGTACACAAGTTTTAGTTACATAGTTTGCTTTTGTACATTTTAAGTCAAAAATAAAAGTGTGTTCTTCACCCAGAAAGCACGCACTGTACCTGTTAGGTGTAAATTTACACATCCCTTCCTCCCCACTGCCACCTGTCTAATTTCCAAACAGTTTTTACTTCCATTATGTGCACATAGGTGTTGATCAATTAGTTCCACTTTGATACTGAGTACATGTAGCGTTTGTTTCCATTCTTGTGACACTGCACTCAGAACAATTTTCTCCAGATCTACCCAGGTTGTTACAAGTGCTATGCCACCTGGCGGTTGTACAAAGAATGGTAGTGGTTGCTTGACTATTGATATAACTATTGTTATTATTGTGATTGCATTATCATTATGTTGCCTCAGTCCTTAACAGAGCCTGTAACAATGTTAGCACATGGGTGAATGAATGTAGTTATAGCCTCACTGCTAAGCAAGTGGTGTCATTTTTTTTGTCTATAAGGGAAAGCAATGTGTCCTACTGGAAACATGAATACATGTATTGGTAGCATCCACACAACACACTGGCACCTATTCCTTGCTACTGATAACTATGTAACTCAGCTTATATGACTCACGGTACTGGTAAGCTCTTGAAATACAGCTGGCTCAGCCCCTTTAAATAAAAATGACTAGACAAAAAAAGTGGAAAACAGATTTATTTATAAACCATCCTACATAGACACAAGGTGCAGTTTTGTTTCCGTGACACACCACCAACTCTTTAAATATTTATTGTCAACCTGGGGAGTTCATGTGTAGACTGATGGCATATTTAGTCCTTTAATGCTCCATCTCGGCAGGGCCTGCTTAACACTGCCCATCTGGAAGAGGAATCTTTACAGCCAATTTTAAAATATACTTTTAAGGGCAGATAAAACCATTTCTAGCTGATTTATACCAGGACATATGAAAACAAACCTGGGGTTTTCTTATTTGAGAGTTAACACTTAAACCAGAATGTATGCTTCTTTTCTAGAACTCCCGCAGCAAATGCTTATATAGTTAAGCCTAATTTAAATTCACTTCTATAAAACTAGCCTAAGAACAATGTATGAATCATCATAGAGAGCTATAATTTCCTCGTATGGTACCAAAAGGAGTAAAAAAGAAAAAAAAACTAGTTAGAATTTTATTTCCATCTCTCCTCTTCAGAATTAATGGATAGGTGTAATGTGTTAAGTCTCTGCCAATTGAATAAAATTCCTCAGAATTCTACCAAACTCATTTCTAAATGTAGCATAGCATGGTTACATTTCTTTTAAAAAGCACTGCTGTACCAATTTGGAAAATGTCTTTAAAAAGTTATGCTTGTATTATAGTGTTTTGCATGCTGTAGTACTGGTCAGAACCACTTCAGTCTTCCACAAACACCTGTGCTTTAATGGGCCACTCTTCCTTTGTTTCTAGCCCTTCATTCCACTCTTCCTCACTCTCTCCCTTCCCTCCCTTCTCTCTGTCTCTCTCATTCTTCTTTCCTTTCTCTTCCTTCCTTCCTCTGGTTTCTCATGAGCTAATAAAGTTGGTGTTCAAGTGCACATATCTCAACCCAACTCCCTTTCTCTCTCCTGAAAGAATTATTTTCTTCTAGAAACTATAGATTAGTTCTCCATGACATAAAATAATTTTGTATTACTTAATATGAGGTCTCGGAGGCATTTATGGGAATTGGGGTGGGAAGGAAGGGAGAAAGTAGCAGCAAAAGTAAGAGCAATCAGGAGAGCCCCAGTAGAACCATTTGGATCACTGATAAAATCCCAACATTTCAGAGTAAAATCACAATATCTTCTTTTAGTGCCCTCCAGTATCTAATAGTCACTGCGAAAATACTAATGAGCAAAATTAGTTTCTCTAAAATTATTTCCTGTAATCTTAGTTTTTAAAAAAGAGTTTAACTTGCTGTGAAATCATCTTTTCAGAAATTAAGAAGAAGCACTTGCCATAGCTTTCTCTTCTCTCAGTTGTTGAACAGTATTTTTTTTTTTGAAATTAGTACTGAAATGCAAGAGCCAACATACTCTGATAAACTCCAGAACAGTAATGGTAGATGGCAGGATGTCTCTCTGAGTGTTACCTCTTTTCAAATGAAGTCTGATATTACTAGGACAAGGAACATGAGAAAATTTTCCCGTTTATGATGTCTTGTTGCAGATGTCTACAGCTTCCTCGTTTACTTGGTGCTTGCAACAATTAGCCAGGCTTACTGAGCAAACAGGTTCAACTATTAGCCCAGGTTTCATGTAGTTTGAAAACATTGGCCATCATTAGCTGAATTCTTCCTATCCCTCTGTGCCAGTTCCTCAAATGTACTTGCAAATGGAGAACTATATACTATAACTGGCAACACTTATTTTCACTAGAGGGCCAACTATTTGGAGAGCAGTTTTCAAGGAGTTGGCATAACTAGATGCCCTTTCTCTACTCTTTATGTGTGTTCTCGAAAGAAAATGCGTTTGCGGTGTGTTTCAAGTCCTTTCGCCACATCATTGTTCTTGTTCTGTCTTTTTTTTTTCTTTTCAAAATATAAAATGATGCACTGTGGTTATATTTTATCTAGTGGACATTGATATGAGCCTGCAGACATTCATATGAGCCTGCAGAAACTAGTTTTTCTCCATTTTTAATTGTGAGCTGACAATTATCAGCTTTTGTTGACCATTTCTGATTAGACTACCAACTCCTAGCACATGGGGTGTGTTCATTTATTTTCTAAAGGATGGTTCCTTGAAATTTGTGGGGTTTCCTAATTATACCCAACTTACATAATAAGGAGTAAACTTCTGTCGCATTTAAGCCACTCTGGTATTCAGCTTTATGCAGCTGATCCTAATTCTAACTGATTCAGCTAGTATCAGAAAGGGACACAAAAAAACCCTATCTTCCTAGGGAAGGGAATGTTTGAGTTCCTGCAACAAGATCTCTAGCCAGATGGAGCTTGGGTTAGTGAAAGGGAGGTTGTGTCTTTGAAGAAGGGAGAATGAAGGGGCATTTCGGGTGGAAAAATGCTATTTTCAAATACACTACAAGTACACTCGGATGTAAGTCACTAAAGCTTATGAAGGTCACATGCTAAGAGGAGTTGTGATGGGCACATCTACCATCCCCTCTTCTCCATCTTGCATTATGCCCCAGAAGACTGACCTGGATCTGCAGGCTCCTTTGCTGCCCAGCTTCTGGTTGGCTTCAGTCAATGTGTTGGGTTCAGTCATGGGATGGGATATCAATGGGATGCGTTCAGCAAGATATCAGAGTATAGATGTAGAAAGGGGTTAGAGTATTAATTCTCTCAGCTTCCTCCCTGCAGAGCCGCTCAGCACTGGCTGTATCCCCATCACAGCTCCTGGCAGCTTACCTTCCCTCTAGGTTCCAGGGATGGTGCTGTCCCTTTGTCCTTTTAGACTGAGAGGTGGTAACAGTATCCTGCTTTTACTACCTTTTGAACAAAAAACAAACTTTCTTTTCTCTATATTCACCCTCAACATAAAACATATGACACCAGAAATGTGGATTTTCCATATCAAGTCATTCCAATATTAAAATTAACTATCCTGTGGGATATTTAGCACAGATCCCATAGGTTAAAGGTTCAGTCCTACAACACTGCCCACCCTCTCATTTCAAACACCAACCACAAATAGTGGGTTACCAGGTTACTGTTAGAGGTGAGAGTTTGCCTCTGAGCTCTTCAGGGGACCTAGTTCAGTTCACCCAACAGCACTACAAGTTCAGCTGAGTCAATGGGAGAGCAAGAAACTGGAGTAATGGAAAAATGAGACAGTTAGGACTCTGGTATAGCAGAATGAAAGCAAAGTTTTTATTTAAGTGATGAAAAAGAGCAAAGCAAAACAGAGATAAGCATAGACTTTTCCAGAGAGTGGGAAAGGCTCCCCTTGAGAGTGAGAAGAGATGCCACACAAAGTCAATACACCAATTTGAGCACTTCCCCCCAATTCCTCCTACATTCTTCTGTGGGAATTCCCTTTGGCTCACCCTGGGCCCCCAGGCAGGCTGTCCTTGTTTCATTGGTTGTAGAATACTTCGTTGTCACGTAAATCCAATTTTCTTTACTCTATCAATGATGATTAACTGTTATTTTCCTAGTGATGATATGACTGTCTCTTTGTTTCATGATGTTTGTGACAAGCACGGTGCGCATTGTTCTGTGCTGAGGACTTTTAGCTTTGTTTTATGGGGGGGGATCATTCACAGGCTTGAGGTCATGGGTCACAGGCTAGAAGTTACATTTTGTAGGAACAGCACATATTTGAGACATCGCGAAGTGGGGGCCTACAGGTTATAGGTGGGTTTAAAGATTCTTTGATTTGTAATTGATTAAAGAAATGAAGCTTTGTCTAAAAGACTTGGAATATTTCAATTTAAGGATGTCTGTTAATCAGAGACAACCACCAGACATTTAGAAACCCAAGCAATCTGTTTAGTAAATTGAGGGCCTGCAGATGTAGTTTAAGCTTTGCCTTATGTAGCCTTAGGCTTGTTAATAATTTGGTATCTTATTGTTACAAAGTATATCTCCAGAAGGGAGGGGGCATGACCAGGCATGTCTGACCTACCTTCTTCTCGCTGGCAACTCAGCCTTAAGTTTTTTCTGATGTCTCTTGGCCAAGAGGAGGTCATTTAGTCTGCTCAGGGCTGATGGTTCTATTTTAGTTGGCAAAAGAAAAACAAAACAAATCTTTTTGTGTCTTTTTGAGAATTAGAACATCTCTTCTGAATTCTCGGTTTTGTTGGCCTGAATTAGATCACAAGGTACCCCTTCAAAAAGCTGAGGCAAAGAAGTTCAGGACAGGTTTATTGGAAGGGAACAGCAACCCACCTGGGCAGTGCTAAGATGCATCTGCACTGGGGGCAATTAGAGAGCCCTTTTATATAGGGCCATGGGGAGTGGGTAAATTTCACAGCTTGCCCTGAGGGCTTTGCTGAGTTAGAGTCCTTTGATGTGAACTTCAGGGGTGGGTCTAACTAGGTCCTTTGCCTTCTTTGTCTTAGGTGGAGAGAATAGGGAAGATAGGGAAGGGAGGAGGAAGAAGAGGGAGAAGGGATCATGTGGGCTGCTTTAGGCCATGCCAACAGCTTAACTAGTCATGGGCCATAGCTCACAATTGGCTTAGTCAAGCCATAATCATTCAATAAACATAAGTGAGTTATCAAGATTTCTGCCATGTGCATGGGCCAGTCTTCTCTGAAGCACACCCTGACGTGAAGGTATATTGACACCTGAAAAAAGAAGAAAAAGACTTCCATTAGCAAGAAAGGGGAATTGCTGTTAACTAGACAATCCTGAATGTCTGCAATGGTGACTGTGAAAAATCTGGAAGAGCATGTAAATGCAAGGAACTGTAGCTGAGGAAAGAAAACACCAGCAGTGTGGCAGGATTTCCAGTAATAATTGAGTAGAGGGGAAAATTTTTTTTTCTGGAGAGTATGCTTGCTCATTCTCTAGAGTTCTGTATTTAAGCAGCATTTTATCTTCTGTGGTAGGTAAAAAAAAAATGGTGGTTGTAGAATATTGATGTTCTATGTCAAGGAAGAATTGAATTTATTGAATTTATTTTTATTTAATTTCTTGTCCTGAAAATTATTCTGCAACTCATCCAACCTCAGGTCTAAGTATAATTCAATTTTCCCACTGAGCTGATTGACAAATTCTTATCTTAACAAGATTAAGACTTTGAAGCAGGAACTTCTCTGATGTTTCAAAAGGCAATAGCTTTTTACCGATTTTCTTGCACATTTGACCACTGCCTGTCTTGTTAAGTTGCCATTTTTTCCTTTAAAAATCTTTAAGATCTTTATATCCTCAGTCTTTTTCTTTTTCAGGGGTACTGAGGCTGTCCATTTGGCCTTTAGCTGACTAAAAGGCTAGACTGGCTGTCTAAAACATCCAAACCATTTCTAAGACACCTTAAATTACAAGGAAAAAAATGTGTAGTGTGGGGCTAACAGCAGAACCGTGAAGTCTAAGCCTAAATTCATGAGTATCCTATAGCACACTACACATGTAGCAGGACTCTACATGTGAATATAGTGTATTATAATTATAGGAAGACCCTATAAGTGAATATGAACTTATACTTTCATCCCAAAGGATATATCTGTCAAAGCTGTCTTCCTCCATTTATCATTTAGTGAGTATTGGGTGGGAGGGTTAACCTTCTCAAAAGCCTTCCCAAAAGCCTTTTTAGTATGTGTGAGTATCAATTTATAGATCCATCTCCAAATAAGGGAGCCTGGCTTCTCTAGAGAGCTGGCCTACTTCTGAAAGGAAAGCTCACAGTAGCCTGTCTGCTTATGAGTAGAGGTTATCTAATATTAGCCTCTGCGTGATGGAAAACAAATCGCCCCAGCTATTAATCACCACGTAACAGGCTGACTTTATGACGCAAAGATTTTCTTTTTTCCTAACCACTAGACAACCATCGAAGAAAGAATTTTAAATTAGTAATAGTTGTATTAGGGGGAAATGTGCAAATACATTTTATCCAGATTAATCAGGTTTTCAATTCTTCTGATTCAATTATTCTTTTCGATTCTTCCAGAAAAATATCTGGTTTTCAAATTTTCTGATTTAATTATCAGTTTCAGAGAATGTGAATGATCAGATGCACTGCAAGTATTTTAGTATCCACAGTGGTATATGAAATATAAGAAAATGTCCCTACTGAGCCATAAATAATGTCCTTATTATAGGAAGATCCTTATGATACAAGACTCCTAACCAGGGATAATGCCTCAGCCTGATATTATTCCTCTGACTGAAAGAAAGTAAACTTTTGAAAAAACGAAATAAGGTCTAAGAAGATGTTTTGGTTTGCTAGCTAGGACCTAATGGAGATTAGTAGGAAGAGTACAGTAATTTGTTTAAATGTATGCAACATAGTCAAACTGCTAGGGTTAAAATCTGAACTCTGATTTTTTAGCTATGTGATTTTGAAAGGATATTTTTTCAAAGTCTCTATGTTTTGGTATCCTTATCTGTAAAATAATAATGATAATAATAATAATGAAAAATTGGGTCATCATGACCATTAAGCTAAATAATACAAATAAAGTTACTTTGGGGAGTCATGTGGCTCAGCGCAGTGACTTAGTGTCGCTCTGGCAATAAGTTTTATTAAGGTCCTGGTATGAGACACATTAAGCAGAGACAAATTATTCATATCTCATCTTCTCTTTCCAGTTGAAGAACTTCTTTCTGAAGTAAACTTTCTCGTTTCTCATAAGGTTAGAGATAATTGATTCAGAAAGTGCTTTCCATTCCTTGCTTGGTAGAGTAGTGCATTCATTGTTTTTAAGGAAATAGAAAGCGGTGACTTAGTGCCGCTCTGCCAATAAGTTTTATTAAGGTCCTGGTATGAGGCACATTAAGCAGAGATGATGAAAGGCACAAAGGAAACCAAAGATGCACTTTGTGTACAAAGAGATTATACTGAAGATTGATAAATACAATCAATGCATATGAAAATAATGGGCAATAAATGAGAATTAGGAATTCGAAGCATTATGGATATTTCTAATATTATACCTCCTCCATGATTTAGTAATCATTGGGTGATAATCTGTTTCTCCTTGAGATCAGAAATTCTTTGAGAGCTGCTGTGATTCTGCTTTTCCGAGGTCTGGGTATGGTTCTGTCCACTCTCAGCAGTGAGTGAACGAGAACAAGGGAACCGTGGTAATCAGGAGAGTGTTCACAGTTACATGGGTGGGGACAGCACCAGAATGACAGGAAAGGATTTGAGGCTGCTGAGATAATTGGCCCCCCTACAAATTATCTACTGATCTGAACCTCAGTATCTCTGTGAAGTGGAAGGATTAATCTTATTTCAAGTTTTTATTTTTAAATAGGGCAAAACATCCTTCAAAGGAAATCTTATGAATAAAAACAGACAGAGTGGAGGTGAAGAAACAGCCTTGGGGTTGCAGACAAGACTACCTGGTAAATCAATGTTTTACCTGAGCCCTGGAGGAGAAATGGAATTACCCAGGAGAAGATTGTTCCAGAAGCTAGAAATAGCATGGAATTAAAATTCATTAATTGGGAGTGAATGCAAGAGTGTGATGGGAGAAGGGGTGGAAATGGGGCTTAAAAAGTAAGCAAAGGCCAAGTCATAAAAATCCCTTGAAACCATTTTAAGAACTTTTGGATTTTGTCCTTAGGGAAAATGTATAACTATTAAAGGGTTTTAAATAAGAGAATATCTCAAATTTGTTCTCCAGAAAAATAATTCTAGCTGTAGTACAGAGAAGGAAATTGAGAGAAGCAGGATTAAAGCAAAGATATCATTTAGAAAATTGGTACAGTAATTTTAGTAAGAAGAAATGATAATTTAAGCCAGAAAAATGTCATTGAATCCCTCACTCCCCAGGTTCCCCTGCCTCTTTCCCACTCCATCTGTAGTGCTAATACCACAACCCTGATTAAATCTGACTCTTCGGTAACTCCATGCCTGTACCCAAGAAGCTAAATGTGGGTAGGGAAAAACATAAAACTAAGCAGATTGTTCTCATTTTCTTTTAATTTATTTATTATTTAGAGAAGAGGTCTTGCTCTATTGTCCAGGCTGCAGTGGAATGCCGTGCTGTGAGCATAGCTTACTGTAATCTCAAACTCCTGTGCTGAAACTATCCCACTTCCTCAGACTCCCAACATGCTGGCATTACTGGCATGAGACACTGCATCTGGCCTGATCTCATTTTAAATTCATGAAATTGAATACACATCTTAAGAAATGAAAAAAATGAATAAAATTGTAATACTTCTGGGGCATTGCCTGTGGCTCAAAGGAGCAGGGCGCTGGCCCCATATACTGGAGGTGGCAGGTTCAAACCTGGCCCTGGCCAAAAAACTGCAAAAAAAAAAAATTGTAATACTTAATACATACCAAGAACAAAATGTGAATAAATATAAGGCATGTTTGACTTCTGAAATTACAAGAGGTGCTCAAAGTGGTGACCATCAGCGTCCCGACACTTCTGATTGCAGCAAACTGCTGCTTGAGCAATGTTGACCAAAGTGTCCCCGTGTATTGCTGTATGTGCCATTTCAATTTCTCCGCAAACTACTGCCAGTGTAGATGGTTTTCTATGGCACGCCACAGCCTTTAAGATCCCTTCTAGGCAGAAGTCAAGGGGTGTTTTGTCAGAGAATGTGGGGGAAACTCAACTGCACTTCATCCTTTCCATCATCCTGGCAAACTCTCAAGGTAAGGTCTCATGTCTTGGTGCATATAATAATCTTTTTTTTTTTTTTGAGAAACTTTTTTTTTTATTGTCTTAGGTTAATTTGAGGGTACAAAGAATTAGGTCACAATACTTGAGTTTGTTAGGTAGAGTCCCGAGTCCCTCTTATAATTGCATCCTGCCCCCCTGAAGTGTGCCTTACACCCTGATGTTGCAGCCATTGTGTGGGAACACACCCTTCCCCCCCCTCTTCCCCCTCTCACCTTGAATTAATTTGAGTTTTTCTCTTATGTGGGCATGTATCATCTACTGCCTTCATATTAGAATAGAGTACCTTGGATTCTTGCTCTTTTATTCTTGTGATGCTTTACTAAGAAGAATGTGTTTCAACTCCATCCAGGTTAATACAAAAAAATGTAAAGTCTCCACCTTTTTAATGGCTCAGTAGTATTCCATGGTGTACATATACCACAGCTTGTTAATCCATTCCTGGGTCAGTGGGCATTTAGATTGTTTCCATATTTTGGCGATTGCCATATAATAATCTAGGGATGAAAACTTTCCATTTTGCTGTTTTAAAAATTCACTGCATGCTTGTCCTGCTGAGCCCTGGCTCACTGTCCATGTTGTTTGACAGACTTCTGTGGTGAGCGTGTAAACTGCTTCAACACACGGCAGAACTTTAGCGGTTCTTCCCTTTCTTCTTCCTAAACCATTCTTGGCATCACTGAACTGCTGTGTTATTTCTCCCACCTTAGCACATAATTTTCATGACTCCACTATCTTAACCAGGTACTAACTCCCATTTCTTGGCCTGTTTTTATAACAAACTCCATGAAAAAACAGTCTATCTTTTCTTTCATTTCCTCTCCTCCCTTTTTCTTATAAACTCCATCCAAATAGGTTTCTATTCCTATTATCAAAACTGCAAGTGGGTTCTCTTGATTTTTATTTTATTTTTTTAAGAGGAAGGATTATGTATGTTTTGTGGCCCGGGCTGGAGTACGGTGTGGTGGCACAGTCTTGATATTTATCCTACTTCATTGATTGCTCCTTCCTACTTACTTTTTTTGTTTGTTTTTTTTTCTCTCTTAACCTTTTAATATTACAGTGTTATGATGCTCAAATTCTGGGTTGCCTTCATCTCTATCTACTACAAAAGTTGTAAGGATTGACATGGAACCACTTCTGTTAAAAACCTGACAAACAGAGCTGGGGAAGGCCATGATGGGAGAGTTCTCACGCATGAATGCCTCATAGTGAGAATGATCAAGGGAGTCTGAAAAATCCACAACCTTGCACAAAGGCCCTCTCAAGCTCACACACACACAAATACTTATACAAGGATATCCACCCAGCAACTGCCTGTCCAAACCCAGACAAGTGCCACCCTGTTACTGATTCAAGCATCATCATCTCAAAACAATTATGTAATCCTCCTCATTTCCTTTAAGAATCTTTGTCTTCCTTTACCTCCCTGAGTACCCACACTGTTCACTGTGGTACATACATTCTCATCATAATGCCAATTCCCAAATAAATGTCATTTTCTTTCAGAGAGCTTCTCCTTGTCTGTTATTATATTTAAGTTGACACTGCACTTCCTTGGTGATCATGTAACTGGCTCCATGAAAAAAATTCCAATGACTTCTTTACATTTTTATAATCTTCTCCCTTAAGTACCTACTTGAGCTTTTGAATTATTTCCCAGAAATTGTAAATTTTCAGCCAGACAGAGAAAGTGAGATTCTAAAGGGCCCCCCTTAAAAAGCCCAGGAGCTCCAGCTGGAGACAATCCTCACTGTTTCAATAATTCCATCATTGTGAGATGAGTAAGTGGCCCTAGACCAAACGCCCAGTATGGTTTTCACAACAATTATATCCTATCCTAGGAGTGTAAATACCCTTTAGGAGCTAACTACTATGACACATATATCTTCAGTACAATCTTCTATTAAGATCATTATACCTAAAACCAGTTAGAGTATCTTATCAACTGGTCACAATAATTGATTTTGAAAAGGGCATCAAGATAAGCTAGTTGTGTAAGAATGAGCATTGTTCTGGGAATTTGGGTATGTAAACTCACATATTCTCTGCTGGGCATAGGATTTGTGACTTGAAACAACTGTAGTCAATATTTGCCACAGGCCTACTCAGTGCTTGATTTTTGGAGCCAAAATGGAAAGGAACCAAATCCTAGAAATGGATTCTGATGGTTTTGCTTAAGTCCTCAATGAAGCCACACCTCAAGCCAGATTTACTCTTAGGATGTTTGATCACATGAGAAGAAAATTGCCTTTTTTAGTTGACATTTCTGTTACCTGAAAACGCACATATCTTATCTGATCTACATACATCGCTGAAAACACATGCTTCCTGACATACATAAATATGGAGGTAGACCTATTTATCTTCACTTTATACAACAGGAAAACCATGCAAAGATGCCTATATAATTTCCCCCAAAGTTATTCATCTAGATTGTGGTGGCATCAGCACATAATGCAAATAGATTTTAGACTCCACACTTAAGAGTAACAACTCCTGTGAGTTGAAGCATCATTTCAAAGTACATTTATTTTAATAAATATTGATTGCAACAACATCAACATTTATTTTAAAAGGGATAGTACTTGGCCTGTCATGGAGGGAGGCTCATGACTAAGCCTGCATGAGAGGGCCTGACCCTAGCACTCTGGGAGACTGACTGAGGCTTGAGGTTAGGAGTTTGAGAGTAGCCTGTGCTAGAGCAAGACACCTTTTCTACAAAAAAAGAAAGAAAGAAAAAAAGAAAAAAATTAGCCAACACTGTGGCCCATGCCTGTCTTCATAGCTGCTCAGGAGGCTGAGGGAGGAGGATCACTTGAGCTCAGGAGTTTACAATTGCAGAGAGCTATGATGACACCTCTGTATTCTAACCAGGGTGATAGAGTGAGATTCAGTCTCAAAAAATAAAATAAAATAAAATAAAGGTCATATGATACCTCACAAGATGTACCCTCTCTTGACCCCTTTTAATTAGTCATTAGCTCCGTTGACATGTAGCATTGGAGTGTCCCAGTGCTGACCCATAGAAATGGCTGAGGAGCATCCTGGGCAGAGTCAGAAGTCAGTCTGGCACCCAAACCTCCCGCAGCTGACATGAGGTGGGAGTAGCAATGCTGCCCCCATTGGCAGTATGAGGATGTGTCCTGCACATTCTGTGGCTGAAAAAAAATTCAGTCTAAACTTTGCACTGCAGTCTTCAATTTGACGTTGTTTAGTGTCCTACCGAGTGAATGGGGAACTTATTGCATCCTCTATCTTATCTCAGAATGGGAGTGTTTTTCTTTAAGAATTCTTAGAAGGGAGGGATTCTTTGATAATTGAACTCCCTGTGGTTTTGGTCAAGTGGAAACAGTGCTCAGAGGCTTTAAAGAAATGAAAGCTGTGAGCAGTAGAGCAGCTTTTCTGGCGGTGATGAGAAGAGGCATCTCTGTGACCCTTTAAGTAATGAAAGGCAATCGTTTACAAAAAAGCCCAGCCAGAAGTACCTGGAGAGAGCAAAGAAGAGCGGGAAGGAGCAGAGCCTGGTGTGGGAAGAACTTGCTCTGTGGCTAAGGGCCTCCTTAAATGGTTTCTGTGCCCTTTTTAACATTATCATTTTGTTCAGGAAAAATATTATGTAAACCCGACGTTAGAAGCAAATGGAGTTAAGTCATGCAGAAAGAAAAAAAAAACAACAGTTGTTCAGCTTGAGAAGACTGCTTCAATGAAGCAAAAAGGAGAGACATATTAAAAGAGTAAATGGATAATTAAGAGATCAGTAAAGTTATAAAGGAGGACAGATCTTTAGCGAAGACAAAATAGAGTTTCACTGAAGAAATTATTGCTAAAATCAAAACATGGGCAAACTGGGTTTGTGGAGGTAGTTTTGCTGGGACTTCAGTTCTGTTGTATCTGTGCCTATTTCTCTTTATAACAACATTAATCTGCATAGTTCTTAATACAAAAATCGATAATGTCTACCAAGCCCCAGAACAGAACCAGCGTCACAAGCAGTTAAAGGTTTTCTTCTGCTTAATATGGGTGAGAAAATCTGATGTAAATCTCAATGGCTTTGCCTACCTGGTTTTCCGAATATATTCTGCTAGATTACCATGATTAGTTTTTTTCCGGAAGAGTAACAATTTATCCATAGTGCCAAAACATGAGTCTTGTATTTGTTTCATTCAAAATTTAATAGGAATATTTTATCAGAAAGATGCAGTTTTACTTTTATAGATTTACTTACATTTTCTCCTCTTTGTACCTTTCTCTTATTTAAAGGACAATAAGAAGTGTTCCCATCTCTACAATGTAACATATACGCTACATCTAATGTCCCTTTAAAATGTGGTGACCCTGACAGCAGCAGTCTGTCGTCCTCCAAGGCATGGTAAGAGCTGGCGCTACTTCAAGAACACTGAACTGTGTTTTAGGCTGATTTTCTGAAAGTAGATGAAATATTTAGCAACTGAGCTGCTGTTCCTAATCACCACAAATCCCCAGAGGGAATCAAACCCTGCTCTGGGCTCTCTGGCTGAGCGATTTCATCAGTCTCAGAGCAGTACCCATAAGCCAACCTGAAAATCAGCAGATAGTTTTGATTTGGCTCACTAGGGCTGCAAAAATGGCTCAAGAACCTAATGATTTGTTGTAAAATTCCTCATTTCTACTCATTATAAGGGCAAATTCCCTGTCAGAAAACATTTTTCCAAACATTTTTGGAAAGTTTTCCTTTTCTTACACATTCCTAAACCAATTTTTCTAGGCAGCCATCATTAAATGTAGAGGAAAATTAAATGGGAAAAATATGCTTTATAAGTACCTTTCCAAAAATACTACATATGAACTCTGTAGGGTGTCCCAAAAGTCACCTAAAGTCACCTTTACAGAGGGAAAATTTTAAAAAACATGTGCAAAATAGTCTATGTGTTGGCCACCTCTTTGTAAAATTTGTAATGAATATTTTGTAAATAAAGGTACATTTAGCTACAATTTCCTATTTTCCCTATGTATGATGACTTTAGGAACGACTTCTGGGACACCCTGTGCCAAGGAAGCATCGAGGTGCAGGACTTCAGCCATTTCAGCACCATTAGATTAGGGACAAAGTGAACATACAGCCCTAAAACGTTCATGGTTTTTGAATTTGTTGTATTTTTGTCACAAGACATTTACCTGCAAATAATTCATCATTTTGTTGACATTTTAAGGCATATATATAACTCTCACAACAACTTGAACTGTACGAAGAAAGGAATAGACATTGAAAATTGTACTGGGACTAGAAATAGAGATATGATATTTAGTCACCCATTTAGCATAGCAGGGAATCAGAGGCACAGTGAACAGTGGAACTGTTCCTTATGATGCAAACTCCAATTCAGAAGCTAATTTTGCCTTTCACTGCATGGCAAACAGTATTATTCCCTTCACGTTCACAAGCACACACCAAACATCCGAATCAGCAGTCTCAGCCCCATCATCTTATGCAGAGCACAATTTGCAATAGTTAATAAGAAAATCCTGCAGCCAAACCCCTGGTTATCAGACCAGAAAAGTGTGGGTCATGTGCTTTTTCGGGTGGTTCCCATCTAGTAATTACTTAACCTTTGCTAGTTGAACCAGATCCATGAAGGTATTTCTTCAACTTTAAAAGTAAGACTGAGTTCTATTCTACTCATTAATATTCCCAAGTGCTTCAAGATGAAACATAAATAGAAATACTAACAGCTAACCTTTATGGAGCATTTACTGTGTGAGAGAAGCACTTTACATACATTATCTTTTTTAATCCTTACCATTAACCCACGAGGTAGGCAACCTTAATAAGCGTAATAAGTTCATGAGTGTTTCAAGAGGCCACATAGCTAGTAAGTGTTGGGACTATAAACTCAGGCAGTAAACAGCCTATTCAGTGCTTCCTCTTCTACCTCCTAAAGCTACTCAGATGAGGATGAAATAGGCAAGTTTGAACTAGAAAAAATAATTCTGTTCCAATATAAGAAGCTTCCCCTAATTAGATTAGCACTAATATTGTCCTTGCTAAAATTTAAACAGCTACTGAGAATGGATAAACACGTTAGCCAATTTGTACCGATGAGTCTATGCTCCAGGAACAGGCAAATACCTTAAGTAGGAAAGAGCACGGACAGAAGTGTCCCAAGAGTGTCAATTCCTAAATAGGGATGTTCAGAAGAGGGTAAGCTTATACAGAAGTCCTGAGCTTAGGGAAAGACTAAAGTCACCAGACTTGATGCAAAATAGGAATAAGGACAGAGGAGAAATGGAAAAGGGAGCTGCAGATGGAGAATTGCAGTAAGATGCAATATCAGCCTCAGGGTTTTCCTTGGAATAAACGCACTGCATGATCCAGTTAAAGGCAGTTTTGCCACTTGGTATCTCATTCTCAGACAATTGAACAAAAGATTTTTCTAGAAATAGAATTTCCACATGATCCAATATCTCCACTGTTGGACATTTATCCAAAGGAAAGGAAACCAGTATACTGAAGAGACATCTGTGCCCACATGTTTATTGCAGCACAATTCACAATAGCCAAGGTATAAACTCAACCTAGGTGTCCAACAACAGAGGAATGGATAAAGAAAACGTGGTCTATGCACCATGGAATATTATTTGGCTATAATAATATGAGATCTTGTCATTTGCAGCAACATGATTAGAGCTGGAGGGCATTCTGTTAAGGGAAATAAGCCAGAAACAGAAAATTAAGCACCTCAGGCTCTCACTCACATGTAGAAATTAAGAAAAGTTGATCTCATAGAAATAAAAAGTAGAACAGAGGAGGCCAGAGACTGGGAAAGGTAGAGGGAACTGGGGAATAGGGAGAGATTTGTTACAGAACACAAAATTATGGCTGGATAGGAGAAATAAGTTCTAGTGGCCTACACCACCATTGGATGACTTCAGTTAACAATAATGTATTGTTTCACTTAGCTGGAGAAGAATAGCAAATGTTTCCAACACAAAGAAATGATAAGTATTCGAGATGATAGATATGTTAACTACCTTGATCTGATTATGGTAGGTTATGTTTCACACCATCACTATGTACCCCATAAATAGGTACAATTATATGTTAATAAATTTTTTAAAATAAAATAAGTGCTATAAGGAAAAACAAAGACTCCTATAGAGAATTTCAGTCCATTTTGCTTCATAATATGAAATTTATATTTGTAACATCTACTTTGAAATATCAAAATCTTAGCTAAGGAAGAAAGCATGACATTTGATAATTATTTATTGAGTTGATTCAAAAATTATTTGCAAATTATTCCAATATAAGTCAAAACTAATATTCCATACAATTTCCTGAAACAAAATATTGAAAATGTCAAATGAAAAATCAATCTTGTCTGTTCTCAATTCATTTTACTCACACAAAGAGAATATGGGCTTCTCACATAACTACAGTCTATGATCAGTTTTTACAAAATTAAGTGAGTTTACTAGCATATAGCTCATTAGCACTATTTCACAAATTGGCTTTCTGATCTCATTGACTTTTCTTTTACATTAATGCTGATGTTCAGACTATGCAAAAATATAAACTGGATTATCTCTCTCTTTTAGTATTTATACTATTATTTTTAAAATTTATTTTTATAAAATAATATTCAAAGTAGTTTAAATTGAAGTATATTTTTCAATTTTTTACAGGAGATACCTTTAACTAACTATAAAGTTTTCACAACTCTTCCCGCCTGCCCAAACCCCACAGGAGCCTGAAGTGTGAGGAACCATCTCAGGAGCCAGGATAACAGAGGGATTTAAGGTCACCATCAAGATGAGGCCACTGGGGGGCAGAGCAAGATGGCCGACTGGAGCCAGCTTTCCACAGAGACTCCCACCCAGAAGGAGAGTTAAAGGACAGAAGTTTAGCAAGTAAGCTGATGGTTTGGAGCTAAGCCAAGAGAGAAAGTTGAAGAACGCACATCAACCCTGCTGAGGCAAGCTGTGACCTCAAGGATACAAACAAAAGGTACAACAAAATCCATTGCCAAGCGGACAGGAGTCCCCTCCTCCACAAGAATGGCTTACAGTATACTTTCTACAAACAAGCAAGTAGAGTTCAAACATCCTCCTAATTTATCCCACAGGAGAGATCCTCTAAAAACCAGACCTCCTTCGCCTCCTAGGGTGCCATGGAACTCTCCTGCCAGGCATAAAACTGTATAAAACTGTATATATTTTCTACCTGCAATTTTGAACTCCCAGCACTCCCCTCCACTCTCACCCCGAGGTCTGGAAGTCTGTCCCCCATGGAGTTCAGATTCTCAGGCATTTTCTTGAGAGGTGTGGACAGGTCGTGGGCTGTTTCAGGTCTGTACTGATTCTGTAGCACGGGAGTAAGGAGAAGACAGTGGACTGAAGGAACTGTGCAGGACAGGAAGAGGTAGTGCCCCGCAGCAGATAGAAGCAGTCACAGTGGCAGTAACAATAGGGCTCACAACCCTGGGGATATTTTGGAGAGACACTCCCTGACTCTCTGGGCAACCAGAGAAAGCCAGGCATCTTCCCCAGTGGTGGACATTAGTGGAGCAAATCTGGGACAGAAATACAGGCCTTGTGAGAAAAGGGCATGCCTGAGGCGGTACCTGTCAAAGTGTAATACAGCAGGGATGGAGAATAGAAGATACATGTGCAGAGATGGTATACTCCCAGGGCAGGGCTCAGCCAGAGGACTGCATTAGTGAGCCTAAGAAGCACCTGGCCCTCAGGGGATCATACCTAAGACAGGAGCAGGTGGGTAGGGCTGGAATTGATTGCTGATTGTGAGCTCTAACTGCACCCACCACGTCACAGACTGCAGTGGAGACAGACACACCAGCTCTGGGCAGTGGCACAGACCAGGGCTGAGTTGCAATTTCTGTAAACTCAAACAGCATCTGGTCCACAGGGGAATATAGCTGGGACAGAAACAAATTCTGCTTAATTGTTCTGTTCTGTAAGCAACATCAGTGGTGGGGAGGGGGAGGCTGGAACTGAGTGAACTGCCCCAGGCTTCATTAGGCACCCAAGGTTGTCATGTCTCAGTTCCCCCTGCTGGGTAGTGACAGAGAGTGGTGGCCTGGCCGAGGAGACATAGATCTCCCTGTGACAAAGGCAGGTACAAATCCCTGGAGCATCTGCTCATTGGAGGGAACTGGGTCACAGCCCAACAGGGTTACCAGTGACTGGTGTGACAGAGGTGTAAGATGGGGAAGGAGGCATCAACTTTCCCAGACTAATTCATTTGCCTGGTGGGTCCTTCTGACCTCGTGGAGCACTGGGGTGAGTCAGACTTGAGCTACCAGCAGACTCCTGCTATCTAGTTGCTGGAGACCTTTTGAACTCTCCCACCTGAGACTGGTGCTCAGTGGGACAATTGATTTGAACCTTTTCAAATCAATTGGGTGCTAATCACCCAAGGACTATCCAAAGTGGTACCCTGGGTGTGTGGTTGTGGGAAGGTTTGATTTTCTTTTACCAGTCATTGCCCTTGGGCGGCAGGTTGATGTAATTGCTGGTATTGCTCCACAGCTGAGACTTCAACCCAGAGTAACTGATTCACCAGGGTAGGACAGAGACCAGCTGAAAACAAGACAGAGCCACTTAGCCCCCCCACACCAAGCAGATCCCCAGTGTCTCAGGTCATAGAACTATATGGGTTTTTGAAAAGCTCTAGGGAAAAAGGAACAGACACCAGTCCAAGGTTTTGGATAAAGGGCTAGTTAATCACTACTCCAGGAGCCCCCCAACCCAACCTCACCTTATCTGCTCATCTAGCCAAATGGTATAAAATAATCATGGGGTGGAATCAGTGGAACAACTCTGGTAACATGAATAACAAGAGTAGATCAACTTCCCCAAGAAACGATATGGCAAACAGAACTGAAGATACCATTCATAAACAAAGGGCTGAGATGTCAGAAATCAAATTCAGAATTTGGATTGCAAATAAGATTAATAGATTGGAATTAAAGTTGCAATTAGAAATTCAAGGAGCATTCAAAGGTTGACTCAAGAATTCAATGAATTCAGAGATAAAATCACCAAAGATTTTGACACATTGAGACAAGAATTTGCAGCCCTGAAAGATCTGAGAAATACAGTAGACTCCCTCAGTAACTGAATGGAGCAAGCAGAAGAAAGGATTTCTGACATTGAAGACAAAGCTTATGAACACTGCCAAACACTCAAAGAGAAAGAGAAATGGAGGACAAAAATGGATCAATCATTCTTTCAGAGAGCTCTGGGATAATAGAATAGATAATAAGAAAACTGATATTCGCTTTACAGGGATCCCCAAAAGCGACAAAGTGGCCTCACAAGGCAGAGTCCCTTCTTCATGAGATTAGAAAAAGAACTTTCCAGACATACCAAGATTTTTGAAATTCAGATAGCAGACAGTTTCAGAACCCCAGCTTAACTCAACCCAAACAAGATATCTCCTAGGCACATCATAATTAACTTCACTAAAGTTAACACAAAGGAGAAAATTCTGAAAGAAGCCAGACATTAGAAAACCATAACCTACAAGGGGAAGAATATTACTATGACTGCAGATCTCTCTGCTGAAACCTTTCAAGCTAGAAGAGGGGGGTCATCGACTTTTAATCTCCTGAAACAAAAGAACTTTCAACCTAGGATCCTGAATCCAGCTCAACTGAGTTTCATTTGTGATGGAGAAATTAAATACTTTAATGACATTCACATGTGGAAGAAATTTGCCATAAATAAACAAGCTCTCCAGGATATTCTCAAACCTATCCTCCATAATGACCAGCACAATCCTCCACCACAAAAGTAAACTCACTCAGAAATTTTTGCTCAAATTCCTACTTCCACAGTGATGACAGGATTAAAAATGTCCACTGGACTTTTGAAAAATGCGATACCCAAAATTCTACCAGGCTTATCAATATTCTCAATTAATATGAATGGCTTACATTTTCCTCTAAAGAGGCACAGGGTGGATGACTGCATACAAAAACTCAGGCCAGATGACTGCTACATACAAGAATTTCATCCTACCTTAAAAGATAAATATAGACTCAGGTGAAGGGATGGTCATCTATAACTCAGGCAAATGGAAATCAGAAAAAAGCAGGTGTTGCAATTTTATTTGCAGATACAATAGGCTTTAAACCAACAGAAGTAAGGAAAGATAAGGATAGTCACTTCATATATGTTAAGGGTAACACTCAACATGATGAGATTTCAATTATTAACTTTTATGCACCCAAGGAGAAAGTGCCCCAATTCATAAGAGAGACTCTAACAGACATGAGCAACTTGATTTCCTGCAGCTCCACAGTAGTTAGAGATTTTAACACTCCTTTGGCAGTGTTGGATAGATCTTCCAGTAAGAAGCTAAGCAAAGAAATTTTAGATTTAAACTTAACCATTCAACATTTGGATTTAACAGACATCTACTGAACATTTCATCCTAACAAAACTGAATACACATTCTTCTCATCAGCCCATGAAACATACTCCAAAATCGAGCACATCTTAGGTCACAAGTCTAACCTCAGCAAATTTAAAAGAATACAAATTATTCCTTGCATCTTCTCTGACCATCATGGAATAAAAGTTGAGCTCAGTAACAACAGGAATCTGCATACTCATACAAAAACATGGAAGCTAAATAACCTTATGCTGAATGATAGCTGGGTCATAGATGAGATTAAGAAAGAAATTACCAAATTTTTGGAACAAAATGACAATGAAGACATGAATTACCAGAACCTCTGGGATACTGCAAAGGCAGTCCTAAGAGGGAAATTTATAGCATTGCAAACCTTTCTCAGGAGACAGAAAGAGAGGAAGTTAACAATTTAATGGCACATCTCAAGCAACTGGAAAAGTAAGAACATTCCAATCCCAAACCCAGCAGAAGAAAAGAAATAACCAAAATTAGAGCAGAATTAATTGAAATTGAAAACAAAAGAATTATACAACAGATCAATAAATCAAAAAGTTGGTTTTTTGAAAAGATCAATAAAATAGATAAACCTTTGGCTAACCTAACCAGGAAAAAAGAGCAGAATCTCTAATTTCATTAATCAGAAATGATAAAGACAAAATAACAACGGACTCCTCAGAAATTCAAAAAATCCTTAATGAATATTTCAAGAAACTTTATTCTCAGAAATATAGAAATCTGAAGGAAATTGATCAATATATGGAAGCATGCCACCTCTGAAGACTCAGCCAGAATGAAGTGGAAATGTTGAACAGGCCTATATCTAGTTCTGAAATAGCATCAACTATACAAAATCTCCCTAAAAAGAAAAGCCCAGGACCAGATGGCTTCACGTTAGAATTCTACCAAACCTTTAAAGAACTAGTACCTATATTACTCAACCTTTTCCAAAATATAGAAAAAGAAGGAATACTACCCAACACATTCTATGAAGCAAACATCACCTTGATCCCCAAACCAGGAAAAGACCCAGCAAGAAAAGAAAACTATAGACCAATGTCACTAATGAATATTGATGCAATAATATTCAACATGATCCTAGCAAACAGAATCCAGCAACACATCAAACAAATTATACACCATGACCAAGTTTTATCCCAGGGTCTCAAGGCTGGTTCAATGTACGTAAATCTATAAATATAATTCAACACATAAACAAATTTAAAAACAAAGACCATATGATTCTCTCAATAGATTCAGAAAAAACTTTTGATAATATCCAGCATCCTTTCATGATCAGAACACTTAAGAAACTTGGTATTGAAGGGACGTTTCTTAAACTGATATAAGCCATCTACAGCAAACCCACAGCCAATATTGTATTGAATACAGTTAAATTGAAATCATTTCCACTCAGATCAGGAACCAGGCAGGTTGTCCATTGTCTCCACTGCTTTTTAACACTGGAATGGAAGTCTTAGCCATTGCAATTAGGGAAGAAAAGGTGATAAAGGGTATCCACATAGGTTCAGAAGAGATCAAACTTTCACTCTTTGTAGATGATATAATTGTATATCTGAAAAACACCAGGGATTCTACTACAAAACTCTTAGAAGTAATCATGGAATACAGCAGCGTCTCAGGTTACAAAATCAACACTCATAAATCTGTAGCCTTTATATATACCAACAATAGTCAAGCTGAAAAAACAGTTAAGGACATGATTCCATTCACAGTAGTTCCAAGAAGATGAAACATTTGGGAGTTTACCTAACAAAGTACATGAAAGAGCTCTATAAAGAGAACTATGAAACTCTAAGAAAAGAAATAGCTGAAGATGTTAACAAATGGAAGAACATACCTTGCTCTTGGCTGGGTAGAATCAACATTGTTAAAATGTTCATACTACCCAAAGCAATATACAATTTTAATGCAATCCCTATTGCATTAAAGCTCCATTGTCATACTTCAAAGATCTCAAAAAAATAATACTTCATTTTATATATAATCAGAAAAAACCTCAAATAGCTAAGACATTACTCAGAAATAAAAACAAAGGGGAGGAATTATGCTACCAGATCTCAGACTATACTATAAATTGATAGTGATCAAAACAGCATGATACTGGCACAAAAACCGAGAGGTAGATGTAGGGAACATAATAGAGAACCAAGAGATGAACCCTACCATTATTTGATCTTTGACAAGCCAATTAAAAACATTCAGTGGGGGAAAGATTCCCTAATTAACAAATGGTACTCAGTGAACTGGCTGGTGACCTGTAGAAGACTGAAACTGGACCCACACTTTTCACCATTAACTAAGATAGGCTTGCACTAAGTTAAAGATTTAAACTTAAGACACAAAACTATAAAAATACTAGAAGAAAGTGCATGGAAAACTCTTGAAGAAGTCATGAATTTTTTATGAGGAGGACCTCCCCCTGGGCAATTGAAGCAGCATAAAAAATACACTACTGGGATCTGATCAAACTAAAAAGCTTCTGCACAGCCAAGAACACAGTAATTAAAGCAAGCAAATAGTCGTCAGAATGGGAGAAGATATTTGCAAGCCATGTCTCTGACAAAGGTTTAATATCAGGAATACACAGAGAACTCAAACATATTAGCAAGAAAAGAACAAGTGATCCCATCCCAGGGTGGGCAAGTGACTTGAAGAGAAACTTCTCTGAAGAAGACAGGCACACGGCCTACAGACACATGAAAAAATGGTCATCATCCTTAATCATCAGAGAAATGCAAATCAAAACTACTTTGAGATATCATCTAACTCCAGTAAGATTAGCCCATATCACAAAATCCCAAAACCAGAGATGGATGTGGAGAAAATGGAACACTACTACATTGCTGGTGGGAATGCAAACTAATATGTTCCTTTTGGAAAGATGTTTGGAGAACACTTAGAGATTTAAAAATAGACCTAACATTCTATCCTACAATTCCTCTACTACGCATATATCCAGAAGACCAATAATTACACTATAACAAAGATATTTGTACTAGAATGTTCATTGCAGCCAAATTCATAATTCCTAAGTCATAGAAGAAGCCCAAGTGCCCATCAACCCATGAATGGATTAATAAATTGTGGTATATGTACACCATGGAATATTATGCAGCCTTAAAAAAAGATGGAGACTTTACTTCTTTCATGTTTACATGGATGGAGCTGGAACATATTCTTCTTAGCAAAGTATCTCAAGAATGGAAGAAAAAGTATCCAATGTACTCAGCCCTACTATGAAACCAATTTATAGCTTTCATGTGAAAGCTATGACCCAATTATAGCCCAAGAATATGGGAAAATGGGAGATAAACTTTGGTATACAAACTTAGGTTCAAAACATGCCTCCCTTTCTTAGATAGTAGGTATATATTGAAGGAATGAACTCAAGAATATGTAAACATAAGCAACTCCTCAGTTGTCCTGAGGAAGAGAGAATTATTGTCTGTTATACATGTCATCTGGCACTGGCACTTTTTTGACAGTGTTCTCTGGCCCACTGACACTGACTTTTCCTCAGCCCCAGGGGTGCTCTGCTACTTTGTCCCCCCAGGTAACCTTCCTGGGTAGAGCCTCACTTGGCTCTAGGTGAGGGAAAATGCTGTCCTTACTCCTGCCATTTACTCTTTTCAAGAGAACCTTCTTTCTCAACTAGTCAGTAACCATCTTATGTCAGATAATTCTAGGAGAACTCATTTACAATCTCTTAGCGTTTCTGGCATATGATGTTGTCCTTGGCCTATCCAAGATGGAATGAGTCCAATTTTAACATCCACTTGTACTTGAAAACATGACTCTAGTCAAGTTATAGGCACTTCTCTTTCTCCAAGCACCAATTTATTCATGAGCAAAATTGAAAACATGTCCACCCTGAAGGACTCTTGTGAGTAGGAGTTAGGAATTCATAGAGTAGTTGGGCCAGTCATTGTGATTGGCATTAATATGTTACATAGTCTCTACTTTCTTATCTCCTTTCTGTCTGTATAATGCATGCATGCGTACATACTGTTTTTAGTAAACTGCTGACCTAACTAATAAAAAACGCAAATTTAATGAATTTACAGACTGCCTTTCCTGCACACAATATGTGTGTATGTACTAAAAAGAGACAAAGCAGTTGGATTTTCTTGTATACCCAAAACATATATAAAATGTAAAAATAAAGGACTCAAAATCCCAATATTATTCTACTCTAATCTTTCCCTTACCCTCATGACCAACATTGTGCATTTAAAATTAGGTATTTCAAATTAAGCAATAAAAATGGGTATACAACAATTTCCCATATGAATATGAAAATAGTGTAATGTTGAAATGAGTATAATTTCATATTTTTATTTCCCCAAATTGGGAGTTTATATCAAATGGGCCAAATTGGGAGTTTATATCAAATGGGAGAAGATGCAAATGGAAAATATATCACTGTACTTCCTCAAATCCTATTTCTTCAGGGGATGTTCTGTTTCCCATTCCCAGGACCTTGTGATCTATAGAGTTAGAAGCCTTAGTCCCCAAGGGGAGGCTACTTTCTCCATAGCACATATCAAGGATCTTGTTAAACAGTAAGTACTGGCTGCTACCTGACATGCTTAGTTTCTCATGTCCAGGAATGAGAAAGAGAGGAAAGGAGACACCAGCAGTGGTGATTGACCATGATTGTCAGGAGGAGTTAGGGCTACTGTATTTACACAACAGTAGCAGAGAGAAATTTGTGTGTTATCCGCACCATCCACTTGGGTGCTTCTTGGTACTCCCTTGCCCAGTTCTGATAGTAAATGGATAAGTGTAGCAATCTTGACCCAAGAAGAACATGATAATCAGAGTCTCAGACCCTTCTGGCATGCTAAGCCATAATGTGTATATAAGACAAGCCACTGCCCCTAAGACCAGCACAGGTGAACGCTGAAGATGAGAAGTGTTTGAAGAGTGGTGGAGGAAAGTGATGAGTGCTGGTTGCACCTTTGAGACCACTTCTGGCCATAAGGACTATAGTTTTCCCAAATGAATGTCCTCGTCTCAATTTCCCCCAGGAAGAGAAGCCAACCAAAACTCTGGAAAGATTACCAACAAGGAAGTGAAAATGGAGGGTGCAAGGGGTAGGTTATGGTGGACACAGAGCTCAGATCCTCTACAGGGAAGAACTGGTCACCCATCTTTCATCAGCTGCCCTGTGGCTGTCAGCTGTCACTTGCTTCAGGAGCTCAAAAAGCCACTTCCACATGGGCACAGTCTTCTTGGAGCTACTCATATCCAGTGACTAATCAAGATGAGAACAGAAAGGCCCGTCTGTTTCAGTGAACAAAGACCAACTTGACAGGCTTTGTGTGTTCTGGATGTTCCCACATGGTTGGCTGAGGAATGGTCAGGCCTGCATCATGGTTTGACTTCTCCCTCTACCTGATCCTACTTCTGCCCCTTCCCTCACGCATGCATTTGTCCTAACACCTGTTCTGCTCTTCAAACTCCTTTTCAGCATCTGTTTCCATTATGTTTTTTGGGGGGGAGGAGTGCCTTTTTTTATTAAATAGCAAAAACCAATTCAAGTTAATATCAGTCAATGAGAATTTATTGGGAGAGTATTAGGAACCCCAGAGTTGAGGGCCTAGAAGCTTCAGAGCTCCAGAGGGCCAGGAAGCAGGAACTGCAGGTGTAGTCATGCTAGAGAAACCAGTTAGGGTGATATTCGCTGGGTAAATAAACTCCAGTTACAGGAGAACCTCTGTAAGTTGACCACACAAGAGACTGTAACAAACTGGTCAACACACAGAGGTGGTCAACACAAAGAGCTGGGCCTCCTGTACTGATACGTATATGTGGTGCATGCCTGGTCTATGAGAATTAGGTTAACTTAAGGAGGTGGTCAACTATAGAGGGTCTACTGTATTTTCAATCTCTTTACCCTCTTCTTAAGATTCAAATTCCACAGCAGGATCATCCAAGGACTGAGGGGAGTACAGAGTACCTGATTGTAGACTCTATCCCAGTGTGAAAGAAATAACTCTCTTAAAGGGTATCCAGGTGCTATTAACAAGATGAAATGATCGCAGAGAAGTGAGAAAACAATAAACATCAAATACACTTCTTCCTTATATACCCATCCACCCTTCTTCCCATATATACATTTCCAAATGACTATCATCATTTGTTATTTCATAACACCATAAGGAATGTTTTATTATTATTATTTCAAATGTGAGACACTTGATGCAAAAAGAGTTTAAGTAACTTGAGCAGTAACTAGCACTTACTGGATTAGCAGAGCCCACTTCAGAGTAGGAATAATATGTTTTGCAAATGAATCAACAAGTACTTTTTTTTAATTAATTTTTTTTGAGACAAAGTCTTCCTCTACTGCCCCAACTAGAGTACAGGGGCATTACAATTGCTCACTGCAACCTCAAACTCCTGGGCTCAAGTGATCCTCCCACCTCAGCCTCCTGAGTATCTGGAACAACCAGTGTGCACCACTAAGCCTGGCTTATTTTTCTATTTTTAGTAAAAACAGGTTTTGTACTCACTCACGCTAGTTTGAGTTGACTTCAAGCAATCCTCCCACCTCAGCCTCCCACAGTGCTAGGATTACACGCATGAGCCACTGTGCCTGCCCAATCCCCACACCCTCTCCCCACCCCCCATCAAGTACTTTTAATCAGTGCTATCCTTACTCCTTGGACCTATGTATTTATAGGCCATAGTGGTTGTCCCTGGGATTGCAATTAACATGTTGAAATAATTTACTTGTTTTAATACTGACTTGATTCCAATCATTCACCACAATTCCAATATCCACAAATCCTATATCCTTACTTAGCCTCCTACATTCTTTGAGCTACTATTGTCACACAAACCATATATTTATGCATAATAAACTGATCAACACAATTTTATAATTGTTGCTTTATGCAGTTGTTTTTAAATCAGATAGAGGAAAATAATTACAAACCAAAACACATTTGTGCTCATTTTATTTACCTATGTATTTACCTTTACCAGTACCCATTTTCGCTTCTTATTTATTCAGATTACTGTCTAATGTCTTTTTATTTCAGTCTGAAGAGTTCTGTTTAGAAATACTACTTAGTATTTTTGAGGTACAGATCTAATAGTGACAAATTATTTCTTTTAGTTTGGGAACCTTTTAATTTCTCTTTCATTTTTGAAGGAGAGTTTTGGTGGATATTGAATTCTTGGTTGAAACTTTTTTTCTTTCAACATTTTGAAAATATCCCACTGTTTTCTGTCTTCACTGGTTTCTAATAACAAGTCAACATTAATTTTATTGAGGGTCCTTTATATGTTACAAGTCCCTTTTCTCTTGCTGCTCTCAAAATTCTCTTTTTGTCACAGACCTTCATCAATTTGTGATGTTTCTTGGTAAGACTTTCTTTTTTTTTTCCATCATATTATGGTTGTAAAATTTATATATGCTTGATGCAAAAACTGGTACCCAAAGAGATTGATATGAAACTGCTACAAAAACTGGTACCTAAGAGATTTGTGGTCACAATCAGAGACTTTCTGAATGTTATCCTACTTAGAGTCCATTAAGCTTTTTGGATATGCAGATTAATGTTTTCCATCAAATTTGAGACATTTACAGCCTATCTTTTTTCATTGTTTTTCTTCTTTCTCTTTCTCAGACTTCTATTATGCACATGATGGTATTCTTAGTGATTCTGCACGAGATTCTGAAAATCTTCATTTTCTTATTCTTCCTCCCCACCCCCACATTCTGTTCTTTAGGCTAGATAATTTCCACTGACCTTTCTTCAAGTTCACCAATTCTTTCTTCCTCAAAGTAACATCTGTTGAGTCTCTCTAGTAAATTGTTTATTTGTTATTACACTTTTCAACACCAGGACTTGTATTTGATTCTTTTTTTTTTTTTAGAAAAATATACATACCTTTGTTGATAATTTCTGAAACATAATTGTCATACTTTCCTTTAATTCTTTAACCATAGTTCCTTTGTACTTGGAACATATTTAAAGTCTTAATCTACTAACTCCAACATCTGGGCTCCCTTGGTAATCTTTTCTAGTGTCTGTTTTTTTACCTATGTGTGTGATATACTTTTCTATTTCTCCACAAGTCTTGCAAATTTTGTTGAAAACTGAACTTTTAGATAATACAATGTAATACATGAGTATTTATGAAAGTTTTGAGATAATATAGAAATCAATAACTTGCTAGGCTTATCAATGTTGCTGGGAGGGCTTCATTTGTTTCCACTCATGTAGATTTTACATTTCTTAAATTTGCATATCTTAAAATTTTCATAACGACCCATATATCCAATCCTGCCTCACACAAAGATTAGCTTTGATTACTTTATTTTGCTATGGTCATTTTTCTTGTTGCTGCTTATTTGCTTAATGACTTCCCCAGACTAACTCTGTAGATATTATATTTCTTGCAGAGTATGACCATAACTACTGAGTTTTCTGCTAGCATTAATTTCTCGATTTTATTTTAAAGATTAAAATATCAAGTTCTTGATTTTATTTTAAAGATTATTTTCCTGTAGGTCACTCCTTATCAAAATGATTTAGTGGACAGCAAATAATCAATCAGAAAATTTCCCTAAATGCCTTGCTTATTGAACTACTTCCCAAGGAGATTTGTGTGTGAAGGCATGTTTTCAAACTGTAGTCTGTAACCTGTAACAGGAGAATTTTTTTGTTTTTATATATTTTGTTAAATTTATTTTCACTATTGCTTTAATTTTTTTCTCCTTACTTAAAATTCTGTCATGTTAAGTGTAAAATCAATCTCTGTAGACATATTTGAATTATCAAAGCTCAAGGACCCCTGAGTGCTCTCATCAGAGGTGTGTGAAAGGCAGTTTGTCACTGTTGTGGAAGCCAGATGGCCAAACTGATTTTGAAAACTTCACCTTTGGATTGTTTCAAGATACATGACTGTAATAATCTATACATATTTAGAGTAGAACATGTGAACTGATAAGAGATCCACGATAAAAAGGAATTCAGTCTAACATGTGGCTTAAAAATATATATTTTAAAAATAGGCATTGACAAGGTAGCAGAATAATCAAGTAGCCTTAGAGTTGAGAAGTCAGATGGTCATCACAGGTGGCACACTGTCAGGAAAACTGTTGGCTCTGAAGCAGAATTGGAGATGCCAAGGCATGGAGCCTTCAAAAGAAACCTGCAGAACAAATATCCACTCTCTACATGAGAATATATCCTCACCCTGGCTCCTGCATTATGACCTTCATGTCAACCATGTCTCTGGATCTCCTTTTTGCATTTTTTCCCACAGGGTTTGGACATTTTGTGTTGATATGTTGGGTCCAGTGACATTTAGCTACCACACATAAAAGGGTTTCCTTCTATCTTTAAACTCTGTGTCCTACTTATCCTTATTTTTAAAATTGTGTATATCTCATAGAATAGATGCTATTTGAGCTTCAGTTTTCTACCAGGAAATGAATTCCCTTGAAGTTGTCCATATGTGCTCCCAGGATATTGATGGACTAGCCTTGGTATTGACTCCCTAATTGCCTTAGGATTAAATAGCACCAAGTTTTAGAGTATATGTAAGAGTCTTATTTTATTTCACATACTGCATTTATTCCTGATGAAAACAGGAGATATTAAATTATTTTTATTTAAATTCTAATACTTAGGCATATAATTTTTAAAAACCAAAATATGAATAGGCAATAACTAGTTGTTTTAAAAATACAGATTAAAGTAATAACAGCTTGCTCATCAGACTACAAGAAATGAAATACCAATAACATCCACTGCCCGTAGGGATGTCAGGAAAAGAATGGAAATGTGAATTCTTTTATGCTTTTTGGAAAGTCATCTGGCAGAGTCTACTAAAAATTAAAAATATGCATGTCTTTAAGCCCAGCAATTTTACGCCAGGGAAATTATCTCATAGAAATTAAAGAATCAGTAAGTAAGGACACATGTTTAAGGTTGATTATTCTCGATTTTATCATGGCAAATGATTGAAACAAAGAGAATAACATTTAGTAGAGAAATGTTGACTAGATTATGATACATTCCTACCATGGGGTATTATACAATCATAAAAATGAATATGCCAAAGACCTACCAAATTTCAACCAAAATATCAATGTTGCATAAATATGTACACATCATTTCTCAGAATCTACTGGGGATTTGGTCTAGGACCTGCTGTGGATACCAAAATCTACAGATGCTCTATTCCCTTGTATAAAATAGGGTAGTATTTCCATATCATAGCCTATGTACATCCTTTCATATACTTTAAATCATTTCTAGATTACTTATAATACCTAATACAATGTAAAAACTATGTAAGTAGTTGTCATATTGTGTTTTGGCTTTATTTGTATTATTTTTATTGTTGATTTGTTTTTAATGTTTTTGATCCATAGGTGGCTAAATTCCCAGATATGGAACCCATGGATAGAGAGGGCTGATTCTATGATATAATCTCACTTTTTAAAAATGAACAGGTACTAAATAAAACCTTAAGAAACTGAAAAACTAAATTTAAAAAAATATGATTTTATAAACATTAATACATACTTGGAAAGATACACAGGAGGTTTGTAACATGGTTGCCTGGAGATAGAGGGGAAAGAAAGGAAAAAAGAAGAAAGGAAAGAGAAGTTTATGGAAAAAATCTTGAAAAATTAAAGTTAAATTTGTGTAATATTATGTACATATGTGTGTATGTATAAAGAGACACAGTAAAGGAAATAATCACCAAATATTAAATGCAGTTTTATCATGGTAAGGTAACTTTAGGTTATTTTTATTATTTCTATATAGTTTTGCATTTTTTGAGGCTTATAAACAGTGTTATTTATATAAGATTATCCATATTCACTTAAAATACAGATATTTTCCTTGTGAGAAAGAAATGCCAATGATTATCATGGGGATCATTTTTCCATATCCTGTACACATTTAATGCTCCTGCACCATTTAAGAAAAACAATTGATGAATCTACACTGATTTCCTGGGGTTCTGTACATTCTGTACTGGCTTTCCCACTCTCCACACTCTGGTTGCCTGGACTACAGGACTTATTCATTTCCTAGCTCTCTGTCTGTTCTTAAAGCTGTTGTTCTACTTACAGATGCTATGCCGGGTTGAACCTCCATTTTCCTAACTCTGGTTTTGTTGACTATAAAATGGCTTACATAGTATAATTTGTGGTATACTCCATTCCTATATACCATAGCATTATCATAACTTCACATTCCTCCAAATTTTCTCCAAATATTTTTTTACTGGCTTCTTAAAAATGGTCTTTGTTCCTTTCAACATCAATGCTCCCCTCATCTCCAAACATGTGCTGTCCTTGCCTAAGGATGGGGAGGCTTAAAAAGCAAAAGCGTGACTGTTGATATCCCATTCCAACATTCCCTTTGAATGTTGTCGAAATTGCTAAGTTTTATAATGATCATGATTCTCCCTCAGTCTCTGTTTCTCTCCTCTGTCCCTTCTCCCCACCTACATATACCACACTACAACCCCTCATATGCCCCATATGCCCCTTTTCTCTCTTTCTGTCTTTTCTCTAACTACTGTGGCTTCTTATGATTGTCTAAATTAGAGGTTCTCAACCTTGCTAATGCCATGACCCTTTAATACAGTTCCTCATGTTGTGGT
This sequence comes from Perodicticus potto, assembly GCA_963574655.1. Lineage (NCBI taxonomy): Eukaryota > Metazoa > Chordata > Mammalia > Primates > Lorisidae > Perodicticus > Perodicticus potto. The sequence continues at coordinate 34,099 of CAUYRH010141242.1, forward strand.
GACCCCCGACCATAAAATTATTTGGTAGCAACAAAAATAATTTTATGGTTGGGGGTCACTACAACATGAGGAACTGTATTAAAGGGGCACAGCATTAGCAAGGTTGAGAACCACTGGTCTAAATCCGCCAAGAAGGATTTGGGGGATGTTGGACCTATGATTTTAATTTTATGTGGTAATTTATCCTCTAGTTGTCACTTTGACTTTCTAGAACAATATTTTTCACAATAAATATAATTATTCACTCCTTAAAATAGTCCACCAATTCAGTAGCAGACTCATTTTTCATTTTCATGGATTCATGGGTACAAATATGAAGCATCCAAAGTTGGGGAAAAGTCTGTAAATGAAAATGCACAGGCAATGAAGGCAAGATTTGAGAGTTCTTAGTCTTGGAAAGAAAAAAAATATATGGTAAGGGTTGTATTTGTGGATATAAATACTTCCATGGAAATAACATACAGAAAACAGAGCCAGTATTGACATAAGTTTTAAGGAGTGGCAGAGTCCAATACAGAAACTTTTCATAATGAGAGTTGCCCCAGAAAGGACCTAGTAGGCTGGGGCAGTAGGATGTTCACTACAAAAGAAAATATTTGAAAGGTTACAGGGTTTCTATCATCAGAGACATAAGAAAGCACTTAATTTAAATGTTGTAGTCAACATTAATCAGAGGTTGGTTAGTTCCCTTTTATTTCTTTTTCACCTTAAAAGTCTATGAGTTCGGGTGGCACCTGTGGCTCAAAGGAGTAGGGCGCCAGCCCCATACGCCAGAGGTGGCGGGTTCAAATCCAGCCTGGCCAAAAAAAAAAAGTCTATGAGTTCTATTTCTTTTATTTTTCCTATCTATGAAGATATGAGCTCTACACGTATTTCTTTTATTTCAAAATCTAGTTGGGTAAACTCATGTCCTTTTAAAATAAATATTAGAGTTTAGATCAGATGATCCATTTGACATCATGGCACATATATCCAATTCTTCTCTTTGCCCCATCTTTTTTAGTCCCTTGTTTTAAAAACACTCAAAAACTAGTTGCTCAGGAAATGTTTTTGGTGAGTCCTTTCTCATTTTGAGCTTTAATAATGCCCCATGCTGTTGAAGGTCACTTTTGAATATCTGGTGGTAGGTTGAGTTTTAGGAAATTTATACTCATGAAAAGGGCTTCAGATTTTAATCATTTCCTCATCCTTCTTTCGATGCCTAAAATCTGAGGTCATAGTTTTAAAAGTAAAACTAGCTGTTCATCTTCCTAATCCTCTTTTGAACACTTCTCTTGTCCTATTTAGTTTTTCAGAACCAACGCCAACTCCCCATCAGAGGTAACTTGGCAAAACATATCAACATTTCCTCCATCTTTAGAATATTATTTCTTAGGATATGATCTTCCCACTTGATGGGAAATTTCTGTGCCAAGTTTTCCTCTCCTTCTAATTCTCTAGTCAGCTAATACTTGAAATGCATTACATTACATTAAACACATAGAAAAATGAAGCATAAAATTGTTATTACACCTAATGTTAAAAAATGTAATGGATTATTTCTACATTTGGATTACATAGGAGTTAGGGCATTAAAATTATAAATATACTGGTATGAAGGCATGGTGCAGAATAGCACCAGAGATGTATGTCACATATATAACTGGTCAAATATGGCCACCACGTAGTTAATAGGTAAAGACTATTAAAGAGTTGCTAGTTAGAAAAATACAATACTCAAATTATTGTGGAGGAACAGAAGACTTGGAGGATTTTTAAGGAAATATCATCTAATTAAGGTGATACATTAAAAACAAGTGATGAAGAAAATCTCCCATGAAACAAGAAGTCAAGGGGAGTAAATGTAATATAATATGGTCTCCTGTCTGTTCAACATCCTAAAAGTCCTTCTTAGAGAATGAATCAGGCATAAGAATCCACAGTAACTAGAGAAAAGAAAAAGATAAAAGAGGAAGGAGAGAAAAGGGATGTAGGGAGGAAGAGAGAGACACACACAGAGATGGAGAAAGACAGACAGAAGCATAGAGACAGACAATGATCATCATTATGAAACTCAGGACAACTTAGGCAACATTCAAATGGAAAGGATGGAACAGAATATTCACAGTTATGTTTTTTCTTTCTAGTTTATACTTTCCTCAGGCAATGACATTTCAAGTTTGGATATTAGGGGAGTTCTTGTTGAAAGGAATGAAGGTCATTTTAAAGATGTAAAGTGGGAAGAAACAGAAAAAAATTGAGGAAGTTACTAGATTTAATGAAAATTAAAATTTTTATACTAGACCCTAGAGCTAAATTATTAATAAAAAGAGGGAGTTTTAAAATAGTTTATGAGAAAGATAGTCCATAAGGTTATATGAGTACGTAAGTGTATGTAAATGAATCTCTTTTTAAAGGAGAGATTCTATCCAAATAAACAAATTAAAATTGTTAACAGACAAATGTGAAGAACTTAAAAGTGTGTGACGCACACTGAACATTACTCGGCCATGAGCCACTCCTTACCACAATTTATCATCCTTTGGTCTTATGAAATACTTAGATGTACTCTTATTTTAACTTAGAGCAGTATCCAATTATTTCTATTTCTGGAAATGCACATAGCATCAAAGACAATTTTCAAAGCCAATGACATTAGACACAGTCTGGCTTAAACAGCCACTTTTGTTTTTGTTTCTTCCCTTTATATCTGTAAAGGAAGAAATATATAAATATGGAGAAGAAAGAGACTGGATATAAAGGAAGAAAGTAAAAGCAATTATGTGCTATTCTGGCAAAACTATGTCATTAAAAACTGTTTCAATAATTCCAAAAACTTTGGAATTTGATCCTCTCTCATGCCCTTCAGATACATTTTTCAGTTAATTCAGAATAGTTCAAAACTTTTAATTGTGCCTTTAGAAATTTTTCTAAGGGAGATTGTAAATAATTCTTAAAATGTTTTTACTTGTGATGTGTTTCAAAAATTAGCATACCACACAAAATTTTATTGGAAATAGGCTAGAATAACTGACAGAAGCCACCTAGTGGTGGTGAAAAGTAGTGCCTTATTCTTCCTCAGTCCCAGTTTTGTGTTCCAAGTGAAATCACAAGCTAGAAGAAAGAAATCCCAAGCTAGAAATCACAAGCTATTGATTTCTATACGAGAACATGTCCCAAACTCTTTAAAAATTTGTAGTCTGGCTGAAAGTTGTAGAATCTGTTATTATACAATAGACGGTCCTATAATAAACAAACCAAAACTTCCTTTTTAAGTACAAGATTTATGTCAAGTGTTTTTCAAAAATGACATTCAGAATGTATTCAGAAGTTCTATAAAACAATGTTCTTATTGTTAGTATCTGTCATCATTATGCATGTGATGAACTAGACATTGTTATCTCTTCTGGAATTTTGGGGAGGTAGTGATTGTATGCAAATGAATAGGTGACCACTTGATAAACCTGGTCCCTTTTGCTTTGGGGACTAGGTAATATCTTTAACCATCACTGTTAGGTACTAGGAAAACAGTTTAGAAAGTAATTCTGGACCACCACGCAGCACCCTCAAAATACCTTCAGCTTTTTCTGTGGCTTCTAAGTAGGTACTTTCCACCAACCCAGGAAGAACCCTCATATTTCCATTGGCACTTTCGCCCCTATCAAGTCCTCATCAACAGGTGTAACTCAGGAATTCAGAACATATGGTATGAGTCTCAAATTATTTTTATAGTACTTCAAGGTAAATACATACATGAAATTGTTTACTGGCACTGGATTAAAAAGCAAAAATGGTCTAGCAGAGTGTCACATCAATAATGATGCTGTAGTTGAGTCATAGCACTGTTATTTACTTGCTATTTAGTAAACAATTTATTAAACTGCCCTAAGTTAAACATTCCTCACCAGAAAAATGAGAGTATTGATAGCTACTTCACAGAGTGGTGTAAGAATTTAGGTATATATTGAATGTCAAGGATCTTTTATCAAGTTTTTAACAAATGTATTTAGTTTCTTCTTATTATTATATTAATTAACCAATGAACACATATAGATCACTTAAAAATTAGTCAAATTCTAATATCTAAGAGACTTATAATATTGCAAACTTTCTTCTTTCAATACAATGGAAACACAACATGCATATGAAAAGAGTCCAGAAAGTAGAATTTCAGGGAGCCATCACCCAGTTACCTAACCTTGTGTACCGTGCTAATCTTCTCAGGCCAATGTTCCTGCTAGTAAAACTGGATTAAATAAGTTAGAGAACTTTAAGAACATTTCTTGGATCCTAGTAATTGTTAAATAACACTTGTGGTTAAAAGGAGAAGCAAGAATTTTAAGAGTAAGGAAAATAATCGGTATATTTTCACCTGCTGTATTAAGAGAAAAAAATTTACTCTTCAATCATTTTATTTAGACCAGAATGTGTGAAAATGTTCTTGTTCATTGGCTTTGATAAGTAGCCAGATGGTGTCTAAGGATTTATTTTCTTTGTAGTTTAATGCAAATGAAATGAGTTTGCCAGTCACCTCTTGAAACCTACAGAGCTTTAAAATCAATCATTTAGAATATGAAGATTCTGGCAAGGCCATTAAATTCTATGATTTTAAAATGTTTAAATCACCAAAGCACCTTTAATTTTACTGGTAATGACATGTACAATCTTTAATACTAGATATTAAATATTCATATCAAATCACAAAAAAATTCATATTAAACCATAAGCCATCTGATATTGCAAATGGTCATTTATTTTGTCATTTATGTACCATTGTCAGATATGATAGGATAATGTTTATAATTTATTAAGCAACATGTCACAAGAAAATGTCCAATTCCACAGTATTTCCGTATTAGTAGCAATAGATGTTGTCGGGCTATGATGGAGTATAAATCATTTCTCAATTTGAGCATGATGCTACTACAACAAAATTCCCCATGGCTATGAAAGTCATTGGCATGCACTGTAGAACAAGCTTGTCATGCACACACATAATTAGAATATTTAGTATTATAGGCAAAAAAGAAATAAAAAGAAGTAAACACGAAGCAGACAGTCCTCTGATTTACAGCAAGCACAGGAGGGATGGGTGAGAGTTTTGTAATGAGGTGCATAGGAAAAGGTTAGCTCTTTAACAGCAAGGTAACTCCTTTTCCTTTATCTATGAGGAAGTAAAGTTCAAAGCCAGGTCAGCTAGGCAAACTTGGAACGTAAGGAAATTAGGAAAAAGAGATCTTTTGGAAAAAGCGACTGCTTCCAATAGATGTCTATGTACCTAATTAAAAAGGAAGGCCTCATTAATTTTATTTAACTGTTAATCACCAGATGTTGTGAGCCATATGGAAAGAAATGTAATTGAATGTTTTTAGAACTGTGAAGGTTGTGTGTGTGTGTGTGTGTGTGTGTATGTGTGTGTGTGTCTAAGTAGAGTACAAATGGTTATTTAGATCCTTGCTAAAAGAGTTTCCTTCATCAGGACTTTAATTATAACAGTAGAGAGAGAAACATTGTGTTTGTGATAGTGTTGATAATGTCACTTTACTACTATATAATATTTTTTAGTTTAAAACATTTTCATAGGCACTATTTTATATGATTTTTTTTTTATTGTTGGGGATTCATTGAGGGTACAAGAAACCAGGTTGCACTGATTGCATTTGTTAGGTAAAGTCCCTCTTACAATCGCGTTTTGCCCCCAAAAGGTGTGGCTATATGATTTTTATAATATTACTACTATCATTATTTTATTACAGAAGAAACTGAGGTTCAGAGAGCTCAGACTCACAAAGTTAGTTATAGCAAGACTAGAACATGAACTGAGGAAATCGGCACTCTTCACAAAGCTTATGAGAAAAAGTGGAGGAAAGGTGTACAATTGAACTGGTTTCCTTGGTGTCTTAGAACAATATGTTAGGATACTTCTTACTACTTCATATTTTAATTATTAATCCCCTTAACAACGGTGCTAGTTCAGTCTTATCCTCATTTTATAACTACCTGGAGATTGAAGATATGGCTCATTCATTCATTCAACACAAATTTTTATTACCTACTATGTGCCTAAAAATGTGCTAAGTACTGCGACTATATCTGAATAATTCACTATGTCTGGTTTCAACTTACATTTGCCCATTTGCTACTGGGAGAGGCTTTGGGCATGACAACCTTGAAAAGGAGTTCAGAATTACTCTTCTAACTCTTCCCCCAAATACAACAAGAACAAAGGTAGATATACCAGTGGGATAGAATACTATGGGGAGAAAAGAAAATGTGATGTGATGGAGTTTAAAAATCAGTTTTATTCAGTTCTAATTCACGTTTCTCATAGGCTCATCTGCCCCTTTTATTTCTTCTTCCTCTTTTGCTCTTTCCAAATATCAATCAACACCTCTCTTTTACTTCATCGGACCGAAGTGAGTACAGTGTACGTTCTGTAAACAGAGCTTAGAAGACAAGTCCCTCTGAGAGAGTGAAGCATCTTCTTTGGGAGACCTCTAGTGGTGATACCTGAAACTACAAGACATTTTCTTGAGGAACAAGCCAGTGTCCATATGGGTAAGGCCCCGAGATTCCTTTCAAATTCCAAGCCTAGATCATTTGGAAATGCAAAATTGCAGGGACAGCTGTATATTAGTCAAGTTCAGCTTTACATTAGTAAAGTGTAACTCATAGTGTGCAAAAACCTCAGTCTATAATGTAAGTAAAACCGTATTAAATATATTTGTTTTTGAAGAAAGATTAACATGATTTCAAATCAGAATCTTCACCTGGCCACACTGATTTGAAATTCAAGCTCAGTAATTTTAGTGGAATCACTCCCAAGGCATCTTGGAGGCCCCTCCAATTGTAAACATCTGTGTTAGTAACCACAGAGACTCCCATTGTACCACTGTCTCCGGCTCCTGTGAATCCCACTATGTCAGTAACAAATCCAATTATATCAATAATAACCTAAGTATGACTGCATTAAATAATTCAAGCCAAAGTTTGAGATTGCCAGGCTAGATACAAATGCAAGATCCAACTATTTGCTGTCTACCACAGAAACCCTTTAGATTCAAAGATGAAAATATGTTGAAGATGTAAGGATGTAAGAAGAATCAACCAGCAGTCAGACAAGCTGGAAAGTTTATTCTAATATCTGACAAAATAGACTTTAAACATAAAATGGTAGTACAAATGAAGAGAGACATTTTATGAGGATAAAGGGGTCAATCCGTCAGGAAGATATTAACAATTGTTGATGTATATACTGCTAACAACAGAACATCAAAATACATGAAGAAATTGTATTGAAGATTCATATAGAATAGAAAAACGAAATAAGAACGTGAACATTAGTAGTTGAAGACTTCAAAGACCCACTTTCAATAATGAATAGAAGATCCAAGCAAAAGATCAAGAAGGAAAAGAAGATTTGTAAACACTGTAAACTACGTGGACCTAAATAACATTTATAGAACACTCTACCCAACAACAGATTGATATTATTTTTTTCAAGTGTACATGGAATATTCTGTAGAATAGATCATATGTTAGGCCAAAAAACAAGCTTCAATGAATTTAAAAGGATTGAAAATGTACAGATATATTCTTTGATCACAATGGAATGACTTTAGAAATTAATAATCAAAAGAAATTTGAAGAATTCACAAATCCATAGAAATTAAGCAACATACCTCAAAATAAAACTAAGTCAAGAAAAACCACAATGAAAATTAGAAAATAATTTGAGATAAATAATAATTAATACACAATATGACAAAATTTATGTCATTAAATTTAAACAGTGCTTAGAGATAAATTTATAGCTATAAATTCCTATTAAAAAAAAAAAGAAAACTCTCAAATCAGTATTCCACCTTAAGCAACTGGAAAAGAAAAAAAAATAACCAGCAAGCAATACCGAAAGCAAGTAGAAGAAAGGATGTAGTGAAGACTAGAGTGGAAATTAATTAATTAATCCAGGTTATTTAAAATGGAGAAAATTAATACACATAAAGTTAATTTTAAGAATTTTAAAGAATTTTTAAATTTTTTTAATTCTTAATTTTTTAAGAACTTTTTCTTTAAAAAAATTAACAAATTGACAAAACTTTAACTAGTGTGACCAAAGACAAAAAAAGAAAAAAAGAAATGGAAAGAAAAAAAGGCCAAGCATGTAAAAAGTGAGAAAGAAGGTCACTATGAAATTATAAAAGGGATAGTTTAATCAAGAGGATATAACAATTATAAATATCTATGCACCTCAGAGCACCCAAGTATACAAAACAAACATCAATACAACTATAAAGAGAGACAGACAGAAATGTAGTAACAGCAAAGGACTTCAACACTCCTTTAGTAATAAACAGAACATCCATACAAAAATCAACAAAGAAACATTGGTGTTAAACTACATGCTAGACCAATAAATCATCTACTTGCTGCAGAATATACTTTCGTTTCATTAGCACATGGAAAATTCCGTAGAGTAGATCAAACTTTATGCTGCAATGCAAGTCACTATAAGTTCAAAAAATTATAACTCACATCAAGTATCTTTTCTTACCACAGTGTAATAAAACTAGAAATCAGAAATAAGAATAGCCTCATAAAATATACAGTTATGTAGAAATTAGACAATATGCTCCTGAATAACCAATAAGTCAATGAAGAAAATTAAAAAATTTGAGTAGTTCCTGTGGCTCAAAGGAGTAGGGTGCTGGCCCCATATACCAGAGGTGGCGGGTTGAAACCCAGCCCCAGCCAAAAAAAAAAGAAAAAAAATTAAAAATTTCTCAAAACAATTGAAAATGGAAATAACATGAAAATCTATGGTGTAGAGTTGAAAACAGTACCAAGGGGAAAGTTAACAATAAATGCCTACATTGACAAAGTGCAAAGACTTCCAAAAACTTAATGATATATCTCATAGAAGTAAAAAAGCAAAAACAAAGCAATTCCAAAATTAGTAGCAGGAAATTAATAAGAAAGATAAGAGCAGAAATAAATGGAATTGTGACTAAAAAGCAATACAAAATACAACAAAATAAAGAGGCTTAACTCCCCTTTGGAAAGAAAAAAATATTGACAAACCTCTGGCTAGACTCAGAAGAAAAGAAAGAGGACCCAAATAAATAAAGTCAGTAATGAAAAAGAAAACACAACTGAGGCCACAGACATACAAAGGATTATTAGAGACTATTATGAACAACGTTATGCCAACAAATTGAATTTCCTAGGCCTGAATTCCATGGATGGACTGTGTCCATTCATTGATACACTCATTCACCTTGCCCCCGGTGGAAGGGACTGTATTCATTTGTTTCCTGGCCAAGGAACCCATACATCTATATATACCCTGAGGCTAGAGGCCTAGAGGAGGAGA
>CAUYRH010141245.1:0-28945 GCA_963574655.1 Perodicticus potto
TTCTACATTGCTGGTGGGAATGCAAACTAATACATTCCTTTTGGAAGGATGTTTGGAGAACACTTAGAGATCTAAAAATAGATCTGCCATTCGATCCTATAATTCCTTTATTAGGTATATATCCAGAAGACCAAAAATCACATCATAATAAAGATACCAGAATGTTTATTGCGGCCCAATTCATAATTGCTAAGTCATGGAAGAAGCCCAAGTGCCCATCGACCCACGAATGGATTAATAAATTGTGGTACATGTATACCATGGAATATTATGCAGCCTTAAAGAAAGATGGAGACTTTATTTCTTTCATGTTTACATGGATGGAGCTGGAACATATTCTTCTTAGCAAAATATCTCAAGAATGGAAGAAAAAGTATCCAATGTACTCAGCCCTAATATGAAGCTAATTTATAGCTTTCATATGAAGGCTAAAACCCAATTATAGCATAAGAATATGGGGAAAGGGGCAAGGGAGGGAAGAAGAGGGGGGAAGATGGGTGGAGAGAGGGCAACTGGTGGGATCACACCTACAGTGCATCTTAGAAGGGTACTAGTGAAACTTACTAAATGTAGAATACCAATGTCTTCATATAGTGATTAAGAAAATGCCATGAAGGCTATGTTTAACAGTTCAATGAAAATATTTCGGATTCTATATGAAGTCGGCACATTGTGCCCCATGACTGCACTAATGTACACAATTATGATTTAATAAAATTAAAAAAAAATTAATGTTAAAGCAATGTACTTTGGTCAAAATTAAAATTCTCTTTTATTTACCAATATTAGTTTTCTATTTTTTTGAGACTTTGGGGAAAAATTAAGAAGTTAACTGCTGACTCCATACTGAACCTCAGAGTCAAAGCATTCTATAATAGACATACCCTTGACAATGCAAATGTTACTTTTTTTGCATTATTATTATTATTCCTGCTCAATAAAAAAAAAAGTGTTCATTATCAAGCAAGTATCACTGTGGGCAACTAAAGAGAAATGCCAGTGGGGGGTCAGCCCCCCAGTGTCTGCACATAGCTGCATGGGTACATGGCAGGGCTTTCCTGTGGAGGGGGAGGGGGCTGGGGCTTTGAACCATCACCTCCAGTTGGTCATTGGTTCGGGGCTGTGAACTCCCTGTCACTTATGACCTGTGGGCAGGCCCACAAGCCAGCTGCAGCGACTGGAGAAAGCCCTCAGGCAAAGAGATGCTGATGCCGGCAATTCTAAATCGGGCCAACAGCACCACAGGTAAAGGCAAGGGGATCTGGGGGCACCCACAGGGCCTGTCTCCTCATGGGTTATATTGAAGCTTAAACGAAAGCACGTGTGGGAAGGACTTAGGAGTCTCTACACTGGGCCTCCCTTTGTTCAGGGCTTCTCACTGTTAGAAGCGAACATGGAAGGGGACAGATCCTCCCTGACACCCTGGAGAGCAGGTGTCCCATAGAACACAGTTGTCCTTGGAAACTGGCTGTGCACCAGCATATTAAAGGCTCTGAGAATTCTTACAGTTAAGAAACTCTTTAATTAAATGAGGATCTCCCAAACTTACTCGGCAGCACAGAGCTCTCTTTACAAGCAATGGTTACCAACTTACAGGAAAAAAAGTGCTGATACGGTGAATTTTACCCAGAGAAACCTTCCATCATCTCCAGCTCACCCCCAAAATTCTGCTGACAAACGTCTCCTTAATCCACCCAAATCTCTGATTTCACCTCCTTTTCAGATGCACCCAAACCCATCCTGATGATTCTTTTGCTCCTTCATTTCCCAAGGTCATCCTGGTTTCGACCTGTCATTTGAAATTTCTCACTGGGATCCATCTGCATGTGCAGCTCATCTCTCCAAAGAAAGGAAGGAACTGCAACCCACCTCTAGTTGGTTAGCGGTTACCAAGTCCTGCTTCTTCAGGAGGCAGCATTACCTAACAAGCAGAGGTCTATGGTCCCATCTCTGTCGCTTACTAGCTTTTCCAGCATCATTTTTAAAATGAGAAGATGACTCTAGCTCATGGGTCACCACAAAGATTGAGCGGAACACAGCACAAGGCTTCCAGGGCAGCACAACCACCAACCAACATTCAATGAGTGTGACCCACCTTTCAACTCTCTTCCTTTCACCGACCCACTAAGCCCTGATTCAAATTCTTACTGACTTAGAAAATTGTCATGGGAAAAGAAAATTGTATGGTGAAAGAGTAGGAATATTGTCAGGCCGCTTAGTGAGTATCTGCATCTGTACAGTTAGCTGTCTACGTCGGTAGACTTGCACAGTCAGTGTCCATCTATGCAGAGACACAGATGTACATGTCCATGTAGACAGACATGGAGATAGTTCATTCAGCTGATGTTTACTGGGCGCCATGCCTGAGGCTGTGCTGGAAGACAGCACCGAATGAGACAAGCATGATCCCAGACCCGGGATCTAGTGGGGTAGAGAAACCGTACGACTAAACAAACCAATCAATAATCACAAATTGCTCCAAGTGGTCCCAAAGCAAAGAGACTCCAGTGGAGGGCACTTTCGACTGTGTCGTCAGACAAGGCCTTTCTAATGAGGTACAGATCAGCGAAGAGTGAGAATGCCACTCTCCAGGGAAGGCTGGACGGGCACCATCCAGTAGAGAGAGGGCACGGGTGGAAGAAGGCAGGAGCTGCCATGGCAGGCCTTGTGGGCCACAAGGAAGGCTGGGTTTTGGACTAAGAGGAGAAAATTGAAAGAGGTGAAAGATCTGATTATGGTTGAAAAAGAGTTGACATTTTAGAAGATCCTTGCAAATGACTTCAGAAAGGAGATGAGTGCAACATCCTCGGCCTATTCTTTCCTGCCTGTCCCATCTCCAAAAAGCGTGATTCTGTAATAAAGGCAAACACGGTGGGTCAGATTCCTTTCCAATCATGTTTAAATAGTTCATTTAATTTCCATGACACCTTCAGTGAGGTGGGTTGTGGTTGTCCCCATTTTACAGAGGCGTCAACTGAGGCACAGAGAAGTTGAATAGCCTGCCCACGTTCACCTGGCAAGCAGCTGAGGGAACAGGGGTTCAAAGCCAGGCACTGGGGCTCCAAACGCCATCTGCCCACCTGCCCCGTTCCACCTCCCTGGAATCCTGAGTCACTAATCAGGCTGCTCTGCTGCTCCCAAGTGTTCCTCCTTCATAACTCTGAACCCAACCCAAGCATCTTCCGTCTCAGCCTGGCGGAGGCGGTGTCTCCATCATCATGATCTGAACTGAAACAGCAAGAAGATGCTATGTAAAAAGCAGACCTGGGTGAGTACTGAACACTTTGACATACTCAACTAAGACTAAATAAAAATTGAACTATAGCCCCAGAAGAGAATGTTAGAAAACCTTGACAATGTGAAAATAATAATGTAACTGATAAGCGAGGGCAAATGATGTGGAAGGAAATATACATGTGGTCATTTTCTCTCCTTCCTCAACAGAAAGTTCATCTGTAATTACATCAAATCAAAAAATAGAGTTAAATAAAAATAGGACTCCACCTTCATTATTTTTCCTAGTTGCTTTCTTGTAATCATACCTGCAAGTCTTTCTCTCTTTCTTTCCTCTCTTTCCCTCCCCCTCCCCTTCCCTCCCCCTTCCCTCCCCTCCCCTCCCCTCCTCTCTCTCTCTCTCTCTCTTTCTTTCTTTCCTTTCTTTTTTTGAGATGGAGTCTCACTCTATTGCCCTGGATAGAGCACCCTGGCATCAAAGCTCAAAGCAACCTCAAACTCTTGGGTTCAAGCAATCCTCTTGACTCAATCTCCTGAGTAGCTGGGACTACAGATGCCCACCACAATGCTCAGCTAGTTTTTCTACCTTTAGTAGAGACAGGGTCTGGCTCTTATTCAGGCTGGTCTCGAACTCCAGAGCACAAGCAATCCACCCACCTCGGCCTCCCAGAGGGCTAGGATTACAGGCATGAGCCACCACACCCGGCCATACCTGCACGTCTTTAGGAACTAAATGTTACCAAAGTTTAGCAATTTCTTCATTTTTCCCCAATTTTTTTCTATGTTCAAGTAAACGTAAACATTTTATTTTTTTAAATATCATGCACAGTACAAATTCATTTTATGTAATTTCTATTTGTCTATATAACTTATTTATCTAATGCATAAAAAGACATCTAGAGTGATCTCCTAACACAAACAAATGTTTATGTGTTTGATTTTACTTTGCTTAATACACTCTTTTATGCATTCTCTGTTGCTTCCATGTCTCTTAAATGACCATGTCATTCTTTTAATAGAATTATTTTGAAAACACGTGATGAAGATGTCCAGACCTCCTTTACTCAATCCCATAAAATAAAATGCTCCTTATGTAAGACCAAAACACGAACTTCCTAATCTTGAGAGTTTGGGAAACAGGTTTATGGTTTCTGGAATGCAGCATATCACCTAGAAAAACAAGACCCTCATCCTGACTCAAAGGAGGCGATTTCCCCAGCCCGGGCCAAATCTGGGAGGTCCTGAGCACGTGGCTGCAGTCTCTCCAAGCTCCACTGCCTTTAACGGGAACAGCGTCCTGGCACCTTCTCCAGGGTCATAGCAGTCAGCTCCGTCCTCGGGCCACCTGCACCACGCACGCCCCAGCAAGGTCCTCTGCCTGCTCAGTGCTGAGCTGCTTCTCTTCTCCGGGCTCCTGGTGCCCACGGGTTGGGGGCTGGCAGGGAGGGAGCTGGAAGAATTAAGGATCCGATCCAGGGAAGCATGTGGCCAGGTCAGAGAAGGAAGGTAAGCAGGTCATGTGCAGGGAAACGAGCCCATACCTCAGAGGCTCAGAGAAAATAATCCACAGTAACTGGGAGGACAGAAACGAGACTGAGAAACAACAACAGAAAACCCTTCTAAGGAGAAGGATATTTGAGTCAGTTCATTGCCCTCGGGAATCTTCTTTGAGGTAAAAGGGCTGCATGAAATGAGGGGAAAATGAAACAAGCAGAGTAAGAGGACAATAATGACCCCAGTCATCAGCTCAGGATTAAAAGATGTAATAATTCCTTTGATCTTCACAACAACTCCCTTAGGTAGTGAAGGCAAGAGCTCATGTCCTTTTTATAAGGTGAGGGGACGGGATCCAGAGACCGGAGCTTCTTGCTCAAGGTCAACCAACTGGCAGGAGTACCGTCTGGCTCACAAGGAGGTATCTGGACTCAGGCCCAGGGCCATTCTCTCCTGATCACATGGCCAGGGGTCTCCTCTCTCACCCCCTCCACCTTCTCAGAGAAGTGAGAGCTGTAGGAATCTGAGATTCCCCACCGTGCCTCCTCCATGCAGCCTAGCTGACTGCTAGCTCCCTTCCTCTCCAGCTCCAACCCTAAATCTAACCCTAACCCACAGCTGGGGTCAAAGCCAGGGTGACTAGAGAAGCTTGATGTAAACTTCATTGATGGCTCCCTAGCAAGCTGTCCTCAGAGTCCCTTTGTTTCCTAGGGAGGAAGTTTTCCCAGTGGACGTTAAGTTTGATGCTTGAGTTTAAGGCATGTGTCAAGGTCAAGCTAGGGTAGTTGCCCAGGTTTGATTTCAAGGGAGGAAGGGGGTTCAAGGCAACAGCAGTCTTTGGGGGAAGAAGGGAGGGAAGACCATGTGTTGTGACTATGGTAGCCTGGCCAGTTACCATGTTAAGTGCAATAAGTAATCCTCGCATTCTTACTGACACTGCAAGAACTGTGGTAATAACCTTGACCAATAGGACGCCCCTCCTCCTAACAACACAGGTTTAAACTAAAGACATTATACATTAAAAGTAACAGCACTTTATCAACTTGGTGTTGTGTGAGTCCCCCCTTCCATTCTTTTTCAAAACAACTAGGTGGGTACATAAATTACGCTGTGTGCTAAAGAATATATGACACAGCTGTGAATTACAGGGTCATAATTTTACCAGCAATTTTAGAAGCTGCCTTAAACCATCCAAGGTCTGAGAGAGTTTTAATACATTCTGAATTTTTTCCCTAAGCCCTTAGAATGGCATTCTAGGCCAGCTATTAAAAGATACTTCATTTCTAGCTTTTGTTTTGGAAAATAATAGTCCTACAGTTACACCATCTGTTCTTTTCTTTTCTTTCTTTTCTTTTTTTTCTTCTATACTGTATCACTCCCTTTTCTCTTTCTTCTTAAACTACTGGCTATCTAGTCTTAGACAGATGTTCCTCAGCCATCTTATGAGAAAGACTGGCTTAATGCTAGACTTTGAATGAGAAAACACCCCAGAAACCACACTATTTTTGCCCAAGGTTTGCTTAAAACGATACAGGAATGGCCTTGGGCCAGGTGGCCGTGTTTAATCTGACATGGAAACCTTTCCCCTGCTCTTGCCATCTTCCCCACTGCGTTTAAGTTGCACCTACATTCTCCTCCCCCCATTTTTAGGTCTTTGCTCATTTGCAAACGCTGGCCCTCAGTTTGGCCTGCCTCCTCTCTCCTTCTCTAGCTAGCAAAGTTCTACTTCAGACTCCCCAAACCGACCAGAACACCACTCCTTTTCAGACAGTCCTCCTGGCTGTCTCCTCTCTGCCTGTTCCCCCAGCACCACACTGCTGTGCTCAGCCCAGCACACGGGAATTCTTTCCTTACTTCCTTCTGCCCCCACAATGAGCTCACCAACCCCTACTTCCATCCTTTCGTTCATTCGTTCATTTCTGAATCCACCCGATATTCATTGAGGGTTCCTTTCAGTAATTTCTCTAAGACATGACACGGTGCCTGGAACATGGTAGGCACACAATAAATGTCTGTTGAGAGAACCAAATGGCATGAAAGGAAGACACGGGTGGATGAATCCACCTCTGTGCACCTACCAGGCAGAGTGAAGGAGAAGGTCCATGACAGGGCGACAGGGAAGGCCCTCCTTGATCTTCCTCCAAGGGCTTCAGTGGCTCTGGCTGCCCCAGTTACTACAACCACCCACTGCGGATCAGCTCCCCCGGGCTGAAACATCCAGACTAGTCTACTACCTGGTTCCCCACAGCACCATGAAGATTCTTCCCTGCTCACCCTTTCCCATGGCCCTTCACTCCACTTAGTCAAACCTTTCCCAGGGTTTAAGGCTCAGCTCAAGCCCAATTCCTCATGGCCACAGGCACATCTACCTGCTTTCAACTCACAGCGTGTGACATGTGTGGCCTCATCAAATCACAACTCAGCCTACCATCTGAACAGAGACCTGAACCAATCGGTGTGCACTGAGAACCCGGGGGCCTGCCATTGCTCCACAGCATGGTGAGACTGGGGCTAGTTAAAATACCTCTAACCCCAGCCCGGGTTGTGCCGTGCACCAGATGTGTGACATTGCAGACCTCTGAGAACATCCTCGTCTGGATCTGCCAAACTGGGGATAACCATCACATTCATCTCGTGGAGCTGATCAAATACAGAAGCGTTTGCAAAACGTTTCCAGATAGTTAAACAGATGTGGAGATGTTGTCATTTCTTGTAAACACACCTAAGTAAACTCAAGCAGTCCTGATAGGCCCCGATTCTGTTTGTCATCCTTTCCTGTGTTATAGTCTCTTGGCACAGAGCTTCATTTCAAATGAAGACCTGAACAGATTCAAGCAACAGGCTTAACAATTCATAATTTAGTCCTGCTTTCACTCTCACCAAGAAATACATGCAGGGCCCTGACACCCCGCTCTTGACTTATGAGTCTATTTCCCTAGGAGGCCCAGTCCTTCCAAGGCTTTTTCATTCTTGCAATATGGTCAGCCACAGGCTCGGCTTGAACGGCATGGTGATGAAAACGCTGCCTACCCCATGGCCCTTGCCCATGTGATAGGCTTCAAGGACAGGTGTGGGATAAGGAAATAAATAACAGCTCTTTTACCAACACCTGTGCTCGTTCATTCAGCGCAAGGGGAGCAGGACAGATCGGATTTTCCATTTGGACTCACTGGTATATCCCACTGGTTTTAATAGTGGTTACTGCATTGTACCAACCAGATTCCTGATCCCAGAAAAATCAGGCACACTAGATTCTGTCATTCAATTACTGCCCCGTGAAGCTGATAAATGGATGTGTGCACGCATCATGCAATCAACGCACGGATAATGTGGGAATTACATCCAAAGTGGTAAGTGCATTTGCACGCATTTAAATTCTTATCTTCTCATGCTTACTTTTCAGTGTTACTATTTAATTGTGTATTCATTCCTCTGTTATATTTATCCATCAAAGACTTTAAAGTCCCAGGGTAGACAAGATATTTTGAATTCCTATATCCATAACTAGATTAGTCTGCTCTAGGCTAAAATTGCGTCTTATATTTCACAGTATACCCTGCAGAACAAGCACAGTGCAATGATCAATATGTATCTGTTGAATGAATCAGTTATTAATCTCAAATTACTTCCCAAATCCTGTTCTTTCCTCCCTCTGCCTTTTCTCACTCCAACAGACATCGAGAAGCGCACTGATTCCACGTAAACAGTTATTACTTTGGGCTCAGTTAAAGGTTCTCAAAATGCATCCTTTTATGCAAAAAGAACTATAATCCTCGGAGCAAGGAACTGTAAAACTGACGGCAGCTAAGGGAATTATCCTCCCATACAACTAACGCTGTGAACCAAACAGTTTTAATAAGCAAACAAAAATCTCTCAGACAATTAAGTTCCTGTATAAGACCCTTTGTCCTGGCATTCCCAAAAGGATTCTAGAGAATTGAAAAATGGTTGGTGATGGAGAAACTACTAGCTGGAGTATAGCAGATTATTGGGGTAAGATAGGCTAGAAACCAAAAAAGGAAGAGAGAGGGAAGAAAGAAAAAGAGAAAAAGAAATATTATGCAAAACTTTCTGAGGTTCTAACTTCATCTTACTTCTATTTGTGTTAATATTTTCCTAGACCACTTTTCATCTTCCAGAAACAAAAAAGGCAAGGATTTTATTGTTTTGTGACTACGATGCAGAGATAACATCTTTGCCTTTACTTGCAATCAAGATCAAGACTTGGAAAACCCAAGCCAAGGAGGAGCTGGATGTTTTTTTTCTTAAATCTTTCCCTCTGATCTCTAAGGAAGTTATCTGAAAGCACACTGGCACTCTCCAGGAGGGGAAGAGTAAGATAGAAACAGCAAAAAGGTTTTAAGCACTGGACAGGCGAATTCATTTAGAGATAGTGGAAGAATTGCTCCATCACATTGGTTTTCCAAGTCTGTAAAATAAGGTATGTTTGAAAGATGCTTGTGATGCATGGAGGGTGTTACCTAAGAAATCCCCAATTAATTTTAGAGTGCTTCACGTACCTTAATAAAACAGATGATAGGGTTTATATTTACTACACAGCTGTGACTCATCCTTTGAAGATTTGACCTGCCAAGGATAATGATCTCGTCTTTATATTAGTGACTAATCATTTCTGTTTGTATGTCCAATGCCTGCTACAGAGGCTGGCACAGAGCAAGTACTCAATAATTCTTGAGCATAAAAATGAATACACTGACTAAAAAACTCATGAAACCTTTACCCTAACAATTCACAGACTTCCTGCAACAGGGGTTGCTAAACTGCAGCCTGTGAGCCAGATCTGGCCCCTGGCCAGTTTTCATACAGCACATAAACTAAGAATGTTTCCTTCCCCCACATTTTTTAAATAGCTGGAAAATATCAGACTATTTTATACAATATGAAAATTGTATGAAATTTAAATTTCAGTGTCCATGAATAAAGTTTTATTGGAACACAGCCACGTGCATTCTTTTATGTATTGTCATGGCGGATTTCATGCTCCAATGGCAGCGTTGAATAATGGCAACTGAGACTGTATGGCCTCCAAAGCTGAAAACATTTACAGAAGAAGGTTGCTGTGCCCTGTCCCATAGAATGGAACCTGGGTGCCCTCACCAGGTTGTCATCCATTCCATTGTTCACTCCATGGCTATTTACTGAGGATCTCCCGTGTGACCAGTGCTCTGCCCCGGTCTAGGGATAAAATATAGAGCTGAGAAAGTTCCCTGCTGTGATGTTTCCACAGACTGGGCCTGGGGCAGCAGAAAAGAACTCATCAAGTAATCTTACAAGTACCTTTGCGATTACAAGTGCGATGCGTGCCAAGAACTGGTGCATAGGTAACTTTCCATCATGCACCAATAGTTACCCTGATTATTACTCTTTGTCAAATCAGTACCCAAACTATAGTGTTAAGGAGGATATTTTTTACTGCTTTTCTTCTCTTCCCCAAGACTCTTTTCTCAGGCAGATTCATCTTTTAGATTGACTTTTACATGACATGCTTCTGCTCCTTACGTGACACTCTTCCTCTATATCATCCCAGCACCTAGAATAAAGCCTGACACTTGAAAGACACTTGGGGCATCATTGCTGAATGAATGTGAGAATTAATTCATGAGAAGAAGATATGTGGGCAAATTCCTTGGCATCCCTGGGCCCAAGTTTTCTCATAAGTAAAATAAGGAGGCACGATGTACTCAAGCCCTTCCAGTTCAGCACTGTCATTCCGTCCTGGGAGCTGGTCCCCATCTGGCTTTCTGATTCACTCGTCTCCACGGACATAAGACAGCCTCCCTCTGACTTGGCAGTCTGATGCATCTTCTCCTGAGTGACACATGAACCCTGCCCAAGGCAAGGCAGCCCACACCAATCCATTACACAGATCACTGCTGACAGTGAACGGGAGTATACCTTGGGGTTTCTGCCAAGGTCTGCTCAAGGTCTTTGGCATAAAGGGTGGCCAGACTGAACACATACCAGCAGGGAAGAGAGAGGACGCTGGCCTCATAATTTGGCCAATTAGGGCTATGAGTCATGAAGATATTCTTTCCACGTGCATTTCTAAATGGCTATTTCAAAACAGATAGCTATTTTAAAATGCACACACATACATATAAATCAACCTCTTTGTCCTCCACCCTCTCACACACTGATCATTTTATTTTTAAAAGATCCTGGATCTTAAGGAGCCCTGAAAACTTGATTCCAGGATTACTTCCTAGCTCTTGCCCCTTCGAGAAGTAGTTGTTTTCC
The DNA here is from genome assembly GCA_963574655.1 of Perodicticus potto. Taxonomy (NCBI): domain Eukaryota; kingdom Metazoa; phylum Chordata; class Mammalia; order Primates; family Lorisidae; genus Perodicticus; species Perodicticus potto. Next base: position 10,987 of record CAUYRH010141245.1, read on the forward strand.
TTTACCATCCAGACCCCATTGAAGCAGTTTTGACCACAGTACATTTGCATGGGTCACTTGGTTTCCTTGCCTTGATAACTGCCTGGTTCTACAGAGGCCATAGCCACAACAATCAAAGTGCTCCTTGATCAACACAACTGCTTCCAGTTAGCCCTAGAATAACAGAAACAACCACTTGAACCTGTCTCTTCCTGAAAATCCTAAGCTTTTCTTTTTGCAAAGCAATAAGGAATCCAGAGTTGTTGTGTGTGTTTGTTTTTTCTACTTGTGCCATGGCTCCTTCCCTTCATTCAGTTTCTTCCTATCTTTTTTTCTCCTCCACTTAAAATATATTTTTTTCAATTTGCCAAGCAGAAGACCAGCCAGAAAGTCAAAGGAAATGACAGACATGCCACAATAGAAAAAAAAAAAAACACCAGACTTTCTGAAAAATGAGTTGATACAAGCCTTGACAACTCAGGATAAAAATATTCACTACTTTTTTTGGCCTCTTGTCATATTATGCTGCAACTGCTGGGCAGCTGAAAGAATATCATATGAAAAGCTCTATTATCTTCTGAAGAATGACCTTTGGGACCCATTCAATGGTAGTCAATGGTAATATCATACTAACTTGCCTCCCAAGAGGAAAGAATGAAATAATAACACTAATAATAGGAACACAGGGCAGTCTTCCTTTAAATGCTTGTACTTCTGGTTCGTAAATCAGTTTTGATTCATTGGGGCACACATATTATGACCAGACAAGATTTTATTAATAAAGTTCCTATTTCTGTTTCGCTTTGATAAACATCCCTACTCAGAATCTGTGCGTTCTTTTCATTTCTCCAAGCTGAAAACTTGACGTGCAAAAAGTGCAGCAGCAAATCCCGTCAATATTTCTTCCCAATTCAAAACCAAACCAGTCAAAAGACAGCAGTGGAAACAGGGACCGCCTTGACTCTGGAGTCAGGCTGGACTCCCCCTCTGTGGCCTGCCCTGGAAGGCCCTTCAGATTGGTCTCCTACAGGGCGTTGGTTTCAGTTTATACTCGGCCTGAACACATATGCCTACATTTCAAAATCCTAGCTATTCGCTTCACATTTGTCTTTCCACCGGGTTTTATACATAGTCTTTGGACCCTCCAGGGCTCTTCTAAAAATTGTTTTATCTTATAAGAGTTTTAAACTTAAAGCCTTCTTTCAGTAAAGGTTAATTAACCAGGGTTGCAGGAGACAGAATTCGGAAGGCAGCAGGCACCACAGTGTCCATTCCCACGTTCTCCCACTAGGTGGCAGCACTTCACAACAAATCTTTTTCGGAGCGGCGGTCTGGGACCTGCAATTGGGCTGAAGGGGAACAGGGAGACCCTTCTGAGGGCAGCGGGGAGAGCTCACGCACTCGGGGCCGGTCAGTGCGCGGAAAAGCCGGGAGACCTGTGTTTCCTATAGGTCCTTGACCTCCCAAGGGAGCCAGCGTTCCTCCTCTCTACCAGACCAGCGGCCCTTGTACTCATGAAAGTTCATCGCATAAAATGAACAAAAATAAACAGAATTTAGAAAGAAGTCCTCAGACAACGTGCACTTTGCTCTAGACGCCGTGACACTGGAGAAAGGGTTTCTTCTGACGCCGTTTGCCCATTCAAGTTATAGTGTTATAAATTTACTAAAATATTCACCTTACCACAGTAGGAATTTTTGCTTGTGTGTATTTTATCTGATGGAACCTGTTTGATGCTGTCAGCAGATGCCAATGTACAGGCCTTACGATGGATGCGGGAGAAAGATGTGGTAAGCAGGGCAACCGTCTAACATGGCCATTTCCTACAGGGCAAACAGAGACTTTCCTGTCTCGAGCAGAGACATGTAATAATGCTGCAGCCCATACCAGTCTGCACTGTGGCCAAAAATAATTGATCTAGAGAAAGAGGAAGGAGAGGAGAGGGAGAATGCATCAATACAGCAAGAATCAGCCAAAGTTTGATCAATGGCCTCGCCCCCTTTTAGAATTGATAACATAGTATGTATTGGGTATATACATTTCCGGGTACATGTGATAATTTGATACATTCATATAATCAAAACAGGGTAACTGGGATATCCAACACCTTATTAAGGATTTATCTTTTCTTTACACTAGGAACATTCAAATTATTTTCTTCTAGCTACAATTGATTAATGTTAACGATAGTCACCCTACTGATCTGTCAAATACTAGGCCCTATTTCTTGTATCTGAGTATATATTTGTACCCATTAATCACCTTCTCTTCAACTCCCCCTCCCTGCTACCCGTGCTGGCCTCTGGTAGCCACCCATCTACTTTCTAGCTCATGAGGCCCACTTTTTTTAGCTCCCACATATAAGTGAGAATGTGAGATATTTGCTTTTCTGTGCCTGGCTTATTGACATAACATTTTGACCTCCGGTTTCACCCATGTTGCTCAAAGTGACAGGATTTCATTCTTGTTCATGGAACAGCCTCCCTTTCAAGAAATGCATTCCCTCTCCCGCTAGAGACAAGCTCCACCCAGCCTGCCTCACCACTTGTTCTCTTCCTGTTGCTGTGAACATTTGGATTTGCAACCTGAGATTATACACTTATCTTTCCCATAAAGACAGTTTTCCAAAACCGTCTCTAGTCTAAACTCCAAGCCTAGCACAGCAACTCACACATTACACGGTTTTAAGGCTATTGACAAATAATGATGATAGTGAAGGGGACTGTAAAAATAAAAGGGGCAAGATTTATGGTCAGCAAGGGATCCAGGGAACCACATTTAAGGAGGCCTTCACTTGTGGGGTCACTGGCGTCATCCTAGTCCTGGCCTGTTTAAAACACAGGTCGGTTTTGTTTACATGTATCACCCCATCGATAGGGTTTTGAAGATTTCCATCTCTCGTATAGAAGGGCTGGTACTAAAGAGTGTGTGCATGGTGATCAGAAGCTCCTGCTCTGAGATGACAAAGGCCTGAGCTCAAATTCCTGCTGCATCACTTGCTCAAGTCAGACAGCTAGGAAGACAGTGCACCTCCCAAGTTCCAGATTCTTCTACTTATGTTTTAGTGCTGTTAAGATTTAAGATAAGCACGGAAGAGCTTAGTCCGATATCTGCCACAACATACAGACACGCATCACTTAATGACAGCGATGCTCTCCGAGAAACATGTCCCCTGGTGATTTTGTTGTTGTGTGAACACGATAGAGGGTACACACTCACGAGCCTAGACGGGGTCGCCTACCACACACCTGGCCATGTGGTTCAGCCGACTGCTCCGAGGCTATCAACCTGTACCGCAGGTTACTGTACCGAACAGTGTACGCCATTGTATTAAATAACACAACAATAAGTATTTGTATATCTAAACATAGAAAAGATACGGTAAAAGTAGAGCATTATAATCTTATGGGACTACTATAGTATATGCAACCTGTCGGGGACCGAAACATTATGTAGCATCTGACTGTAAGCATAACAACAGCAAAAGTAAGCTTTCATTTTATTACTGTTACATTTCTAATGATTTCTGAGGAAAGTTCCAGCCCATATCATCAAAACTCATTAGTAGCTAATATATGTAAAACATCATGCCAGCCATTTAGAAGAATATAAAAGAATATATAACATAACTGCTAATCTACACCAGAGATCAGCACACTTTTAAGAGCAAGACAGTAACTATTTTGGGCTTTGTGGGCCCTACAGTCTGTGTTTTATTGCCATAAACAACATGAAAATAAAAGGACATGCCTGTGTTCCAATAAAACTTTATTTACAAAAATAGGCAGCAGGCTGGACTGGCCAACGCTGGATCTAATTAATAAGCCAGATCATATACATTATTTATAAAAATACGGACACATCAGGAAACCATCTATGGTCACAAGAGTGGTTCAGATGACAGTGGTTTTAGAAGAGGCAAGATCCTAACTGGTTAAGTTCAGGTAAGCAGAGAGGTTGGGTGAGCACCTATTACACAAGGAACTATCCAAGTCATGGAGATGGAGCACATCTGAGGTTGGGGAGGGAAGGGCTGGGGAGCAGGCTGGCTAGAGTCTAACGGGGAGACATTCACAGAATGGCAGGCCACAGGTGTGAAGGGAGGCAGGAAAGACTGTGAGACTGAGCTTTCATGAAAAGGAACCATTTGTTGTGTCACCATTTTAGACAGACAAATTAGCAAATCACCCAGGAAACAGCAAGTTAATGGTACCCTTTGAGAGGTGGGATGCTAAATTCCGATCTGGCCTTAGAGAGAGAAGTTGAGTTTAGTGATTGTGACATGGGAGCAAGGGAGCAAGGTGGCGCCATACTGCTGTTTGTCATTTATTTCAAAGGATCGAATACATCTTATTAACAACGGAGATCTGCTCACCGCCCATCACCTGTTCTTAGTCTTGCAAGCAGCCTTGGCTCCAAGCCCGGGCATCTCTTGCAGGAGAGGTGACTGTTTAAAACAAGTTATCCTGGGGGTCAAGAGGGATTGGCCCAAAGAGCCTCCTTCCCTGGAGGAGTGAGCCAAGGGACTGTATCCCAGGGGGGAGGCTGCAAGGAAAGGATGGGCATTTGGCCTGGGGACCTCCCTCCTTCCCTTTCCATCCCTCATCTCCAGCACATCCTCATCCTATTTCCCTTCATGACCCTATCCCAATTTCAGGGAGTTTAGGAAGAGATATCAATCACTCCGGCTTTGGAAAAAATATTCATGACTAATAAAGACAAGAAAAGACCCTCGCTCTCACTAAGAACCAAGGACTTGGAATACCTTAGAAGGAGATTACAAATAGGAGAAGGCTTCCTCAAGAGGGTTCCTCTGTTCAAGTTAAAATTATCCTTTGGAATATAATACACTGGGTATCCCTCAAGATGTAAATGATTCAGATTTTAATCTCAAAAACATACTAAAATAAAAGAGTGTATTAATAAAAACACTGATTTTTTTAGAGCATTAAAAATAGTACAAATTACTAGAATACCAGATTCCTGGAAACTAGCATGGCAGCCTCTGTAAGAATTCAAGTTCGGGGCGGTGTCTGTGGCTCAAAGGAGTAGGGTGCCGGCCCCATATGACGGAGGTGGCGGGTTCAAACCCAGCCCCGGCCAAAAAAATAAAAAATAAAAAGAATTCAAGTTCAGCCTCAAATGAGGCTACACTCGTGGATTTCCAAACGTGGCGCCCAGATCAGCAGCAGCAGCTCTTGGGAACTTGTTAGCAATACAAGCCCTCAGGTTCTGCCCCAGATGTGCTGAATCTGAAACTTTAGGGACGAAACCCAAAAATCTGTGTTTTAACCAGCCCTCCAGGTGAATCTGATATACAAAAAATTTCAGAACTACTGGTCTATCTAGAATATGTAGCGTTGGCATAACAAAGTAACTGTCCTTAATCAGAACCAGATTTGGGAAGAGGCTTTAATTTGTGTGTGTTTTCAAAATAAAATTTCTCAGGTAATTCAGGTGTGTTCCTCTGGTTTAAGAACCACTACCATGTAGGGCTTCTCAACAATGGCTGCACATTGAAATTATTCAGAGAACTTTTCAACATTCTGATAGCCAAGTTCTATCTCACTCCGATGTCCTTGGTCTGAAGTACAGTCTGGCCAGGAGGAGGCGTCAGAGTTCCCAGGTCATTCATACAGACTGCCAACGTCTCTTTAGCCTATGTAAGAATCACCCCGAGGGTTTGCTAAACTAGAGTCCCCAGCCCTGCCCTCCAGAGATTCTCCAGGTTTGAGGTTGGGCTGGAGAAATTTCATTTCTATTAAGCTCCCAGATCACATGCTGGCATGCAGACCACACCATGCTGTTTATTTTTTAGATAACTGAAAGGTAACTTCGGGCTGTGACAGCCAATGTTCCTCCATCTGTAACTCCTCTAAATTTCTCTAAACTTATTCTTGTTCTTTGTAGAATACATACCTGATTAAATTATCACCCTCTTTATAAAGGTAAGATCTGTTTCCCCATCTTTGGGTCCCTCCTAGGAACTAGTGATGTGCATACAGTAGGAGCTCAACTGAACAGTCCAGCAGGGTCCATGCTGCTTTCTCATGCTAATCAGCTCCTTGCCTTATCTGCTAGCCAGGTCAATCCGTCATGGCCCTGATCTTATGAAAAAGAATAAAGGCATCTATTTTTTGAAGATGATGGGAAGGTAAATATACGTCCAGCCCTGGAGATTTAGGTTGCCGAGGAAGCTGTTCCAATAATACCCCAGATGAAGTACAACCATCTGGAGAGGTTTTGGCATCTATGAAAACCTACTGCTGAATTCGTTCCTTGAAGACATTCATTTTAGGATGTTATTTCCAATTTGGCATATAACAGAGCCGTGCAAGTCAATGAGGATTTAGAATCTCTGCTACCTACAGAGGGCAACTTATTTAAAGCGTGTCCCTGACAAAGCAATATCAAGGGAACACAATTGGAAATCTCTTAGAGAGGTGTAATTTCTCTGGGAGCTGTTGCAGCTATAGCAGCTACCGGGGAGACAATGAGCTCCCTGAAATATATCCAAGTTTTTAGCATTCCACTTTGCTTGGGCAGCCTTCCTCAGAGCCCAGACACCGAGGCAGGAATTAATAATGAGTTCATTTTTCTTGCCACACTACTGCAATTCTGTCTCAATGCTATTCCTGCATTGAGTACTCACTTCCAAAGGGAGGAAGGAAATAAGGAAGGAAGGAAAGTTAGGCTCAGGCAAAAAGTAGGACCCCATGATTTGGGCTGCTGTAACAAAATATCTTAGACTGGCATTTATAAACAACAGCAATTTATTGTTTACAGTTCTAGAGCCTGGGATGTTAAAGCTCAAGGTGCCAACAGAGTCAGTGTCTGGTGAGGGCTTGTTCTCTGTTTCACGGATGGTGCATCCTGGTGTCCTCACATAGAGAGATGGACAAACAAGCTCCTTCAGGCCTCTTTTATAAGGGCACCAATCCCATTCACAAGGGCCCCACCCTCATGACCTAATCACAGCCCCACCTGTCAACTCCATTGCACTGGTATTCATTAGTAACATATAAATTTGGGAGGAAGGATACAAACATTCAGACCATAGCAGACCATAATCTCTAAAATGATATCATAATATTTTAAAATTGGACTAATAGTAGTAGCATGGATTGTTTTTATAGGACTACTTTATAGAACAGGCCAAGAAGCTCAGAGGAAGGGATTGGTAAAAAGTGGGTGAAGGAAGTATTTTAGAGGCAATAAGTTTTAAAACTTATACTAACTTGATTTTCTTTAAATAGATTGAGTTACTTTTCTTAATTTCCTTTCTCACCAGTAAAATTCTGTTAAGAATTTTTTTTGCTTTTTGTCAGGGTACTAGAATGAGAAGGAAACTGCATTTTGTATTTGATCTTGTTGGACAAGACTGTTAGAATTTTTTTTAAGTGTAAATATAGAGGTAGATAAGCCCATAGCTTGGCAGCCAGCATAGTACAATATCAAGGAACATGGACGTTAGGGGTAGACTGCCTGGGTTCAAAGTCTGACTATGCCCTTTACCATATGACTCTCGGCAAGTCACTCATCCTTTGGAAGGCTCAGTTTCCCCATCCATAGAATGGGCCTGAAAACCACATGTATTTCATAGTACTATTTGGAAGACTACCTGAGATAGGCATATACACATTTACATATTTATGTAAGCAGACACATGCATGCTTATACACACTTATGTGATATGTAATATGAACATATCCAACCTCATCCTTGTTATAGGAACACTTTTTCTGTTGTTCTCTCTGTCCACCTCCCAAAGTTACCTGCCCCCTCAAAAAAGGAAATTTACTTTACTTGATTATTATTATTTTAAATAAAGCCATGAACTATAGGGAGAGGTTTACTTAGAAGGCTTTGGGCTTTGGAGAACACAGAAGTCCAAGGTTGAGCTGCCTCAGGACACGGAGCAGGTGACCTCTGGGGGCTCTCAGGGGCCCTTCCTTCCACACCTTGGGCACCACCACTGAGAACCCCGTCTGGGTGGGCAGGGCAGAGATGGTTGAGTCAAGTTATCAAATGCCAAACAGCTTCTGGGAATTCAAAGTGAGCCTATGCCGCCACTGCCAACCTCAAACTGCCCATGTGCCCAGAAGCCAATCTCCTCCCCTCCCCTCTGCCAGCTACTTAATCCCTTACTGATCCAGAAAGCTCCAGGACTGTCCTGTAGGGGGAACCAGAGACCTTTCTCCTAGAGACCAAAAGGCCACTTCAGCCACAGATTGATGAGGGGGAAGAGATAGACAGGCCCATAGATAGGCCCTGTGGCCCTGCTGCCTTAGGTATATTTAATTTAATTGGGGTAAGGTAGTGGGGACTTCCTTTCAACGGTGAGGTTAAGGATTTCTCTGGCATCCGTCCAAGAAATGTATTTACTTCTTTTAGATATAGACTTTTTACTAATGGTCCTTTCATTCAAAATCACTTCAAAAGAACTTTTGTTAAGCCTGTATGCGAGAATACCCGGGGCATACAACCAGCAAAGAGTGAGGGTGCTACTGTCACAGATGCCCACTCTAGAGAAGCACAGACTCTGCCATAATGGAAGGTTCCATGCCTGTGTGGTGCAACTCTGTAGCTACCAGTGACAAGGAAAAGTCGCCAGTATAACTGAGGAACCCAATTTATAATCTGATTCATCCACACTTAAATTAAAAGCTAAATGTGGCTCAAAGCTACGACACTGGACAGCACTGTCTAATTTGGAAAGTCTTGGCTCAGTGGCACCCATAGCTCAGTGGTTATGGTGCTGGCCACATACACCCAGGCTGGTGGGTTCAATCCCAGACCAGGCCAGTTAAACAACAATGACAACTGCAACCCAGAAAAAGTCAGGCATTATGGTGGATGCCTATAGTCCCAGCTACTTGGGAGGCTGAGGCAAGAGAATCACGTAAGGCCAAGAGTTTGAGGTTGCTGTGAGCTGTGATGCCACAGCACTCTACAGAGGGTGACATAGTGAGACTCTATCTCAAAAAAAAAAAAAAAGAAAGTCTTGGCTACTCAGCATGTGCTCCCAGACCAGAAGCATCAACTACACCCAGGAACCCGCAGAAATGCAGATCTCCCATCTTACCCCAGACCTCCTAAATCAGAAACTGCGCTCTAACGAGACCTCGTACTGCATTCAAACCTCAAGTTTAGAAAACACTCTTCTAGAATAAATTAACTCAAAATCCATAGTGAGAAGAAATATACAAGTGGTTCTCACCCTTGCTGCACTTCATTGAGAGCATTAAAACATGTTAAGCTTGGGTCCCCTCCCGCCCCAGCCGGAAATACTTATTTATGTATAAATAAGTATACATAAATATGTATATATATATAAGTATGTATATATTTATGTATATACCATTATGAAAGTTTTGAGATACACAAAAATCAAGAAACGTAAAATCCGCACAGACAGAAACAAATGAAGCTCCCCCAGCAACGCTGATGAGCTGAGCAAGTTGAAACTTGCCCGGTGAATCAGAAAGGACGCCGTCAGCTCTGTTTCTTGGAAGTGAATAATGGACCATAACATAGTCTGTCTCAAAACTTTCATAGTGACTCACATAATTAGAGGTTTAGCCTGGACATGGAGAGTTTTTAAAGCCCTCTGGAGGGCTGGATGTAGCCGAACATCCCAGCACAGCCTAGCACAAAACCAAGCTCCCAAAACTGAGCGGGCATCAAGATTTCTGGAAATGCTTGCTAAGACTCAGGTTGCTGGATCCAACTGCACAGTTTCTGACTCCCGGGTCTGGGTTGGGTTCTAAGAATCTTCTTGTCTAACAAGTTCCTGGGTGGCGCCGATGCTGTCCTGAGCCAGGAAACACACTTTGGGAACCACTGGTCTAGTAATCTTTAAAGATGGGCTACAATATAGGACTGAGCTGGGATGAGTCCCAGATCCACCACTTACCACCTAGGAAAACTGCTTAACCCCCAAATCTCAGCTTCTTAAATTGTAAAATCAGGCTAAGAATATTTACTAGCGAGCTATTGTGAATATTAACTCAGAGAACGCCTATGACATACTGAGCACAGTGCCTGCTCTTGATAAGCAATCAATAAGCAATAGCTAATTACTGTCACTCCCGTCAGAAGACTCATTCATTCGTTGAACAAGCACAGACAATATGCCAGGCACTGTTCCAGGTACTAGGGACACAGCCAAAAAAGCAAAGTGGCCAAGGCCCCTGCTACATTGTCCCCGTGGAACTGGTGATTTTACCTGAAAGTACAGAGCAGACTGTTTATGCTGCTGCTACTGCACTAATCAAGCAAAGGGGAAAGGTCAGAGATGAATTACTCCAAGGGGACGAGAATGGGGACCCCTCACACAGCAGGCGGCAGGTGGTGTCATAGCTGTGCCTTTGTTGGGGACAAGGATGACAACCTATGGGGGCGGGGGGATTTTCTCATGGCCAAGCACAAGGAAGGGGCAGCAAGAAAGATGCCACTGCTGGGGCTGGGCAGGTAGCGTGGGCAAGGCGAGGCCGGACCAGCAGCTGCCACCACTCTCTGGACAAACCAGACAGCTCTTTATTTTTTGTTGTTGTTTGTATGTTTAAATCTCAACACACTGAAAATTACTGGTGTCAGGGAACTGAAACCAGTGCTCAGCTTTCGCGTCTGATTATTCTTACCAAACGCAGAGGCTGGTCAGCGTAAGGTGCAGACAAGAACCCAAACCTCCTGACCTCCCTGGAGCTGGGGTTCTTCAGCCAAGGGAATGGCCTCAGGCCCGGTACTCTGAAGCAGACGGACACTGAAGATGCCAGAGATTTCAGCCAAGCCGCTGATAGGGAGCCCATCAGAAGGGGAAAGTGGCCTCCTGACCTCAGACACCCCTGCCTTTAGGAAAGTGGTGGTGTACCATCACAGCTCTTTCCCCTCATTTGATACTCTTAAATTCTCATTTCTCTGTAAACTCAAAAAAAAGCAAGAAAGCATGATTCTTAAGAAACAAGGGCTTCTCAGTGAGGACACGAAGACCTGATGTGTTCCCCTGAGTTGCCACAGCCACACAGGAAAGGAGGCCGAACTCAGTGAGTCGCTTAAGAACAATGACTAACAGGCCATTGTTAGTGATGCATCTCTTCCTATGAAAAGAAAAAAAGATCACTACGTGGAAGTGAGGGTGGCAGAGGGTCTCAGGCTTCAACAAGGCTCTCCCTCCATGACAGGATGGAAAATCACAATGAAACCCAGTCCTCAGGGGGCCCTGAATGGCCACTGGAGCTCTTAGACTACAAAGGGCTGTGCAGAGCCTCTGGCAGGTCTGAACAGGGAATGGATCCAAGGTCATGGATCACTTAACCCATCTGAGCCTCAGGTTCCTCTTTGGCAAAATGGGAATGACAGTAATACCACCTTCAGTATACAGAACAATGCACCCACACCCAAAGGTTTCCTGTGGCTATGGTTACACAGCAAAGTACGACTATGGCAGCAGTCGAATCAAGGCTGCCAATTCTCGGATCTTGAGACCATTGGATGATCCTGGAGTATCCAGGTGAGCCCCGTGAAATCACGAAGGTCCCTGAAAGCAGAAGAGGGAGGCAGAAATGGAGAGTGAGAGAAAGAAGAGATGATTATATCAGAGATCTAAGATCAGAGTGACACAGGTGGGGACTCCGTCACCATTGCTGGCCTCGAGGGTGGAGGCAGGGGCCACGAGCCAAGGCATGCGGGCAACCTCTAGAAGTCAAAAAGGCAAGGGACTTGGAGCTTCCCACAGCCTCCAGATAGGAGTACCATCCTGAAGATACCTTCATCTTAATCCAGAGAGAGCCATGTTGAACTTGGAACCTACAGAACGGTACGCTAACACACTGGGTTATTTTAAGGCATGATGGTTGTGGTGGTTTGTTACTGTGGCAATAGAAAACTATACTACTAAGGTCATAAGGCTAGTGTTTGGTGACCGGCCCAGACACTTTCTTACCTACAACAGTATTGTCATCTGTGGGCACACTAGGCTTCTCACCCCTCAGAAATGTCAGCGACCTCCCTCTCCTGTCTTGGCCCACCAGAGGACGCCTCAGCCCAGCCCCAGCCTCTGGCAGAAGCCTCTCCGCATTCTCCCGCCCACGGGCGCTTTCTCTCCTCTGAACTCCCACAGCCTTTACAGCCTGTACCTCGCAATTTCGGCCTTAATTACACAGCGGACGGTGTTACCTTATGTTTCTGCATGTGTGTTCGTTTTGGTTCCAAAACTAGATTGCAACCTTGGGCTCCAACAGGAACTACCTTTTGTCCTTTTGCTGTTGTTGTTTTTCAGCAGCTGTATGTTTTTTTTATATAATCCTGTTTTTATCACCTTGTGACACAAAAAGGGGCTGCTCAGGCATATATTTATAAGCAGATACTCTCAATCATTTTAATTGCCCTGACAGGGCACTAACTCAGTTTGCTATTTTTGAACAGAGTTTTCTATTTTCTGGCAGACTTTGCTGAAGGTGTTTAGGTCTGAGGCTGAAGGCCAGCCCTGCCATGGACAACAGGACCAAGTTTCCAGTTTCCATTCATGGTTCCAAAGACTCCAGCTCCTACCATACGCTGATCTCATCGGTCAGAGGACAGCGGATGATGCTGGAAATCACAGAACAAGTGAGAAAGAGAGTGGCCAGGCCTGTGCTCCTCTTACCCCCATGCCCTATAGTACGTGTTCAATAAAAATAGCCGAGACAGCTGGCTGGTGAGCTCATTATTAGTTTTTCCCTGATCTTGTCCTTTAACCACCCAAAATTACCTTCAAGGAAAACATACAAAGGCAGCCCAGACCACTGAGCTGCTGTGGGGATACAATTCCCAAAAGAATGAGACAGACAGACCTAAATGAGTTCGCTCCAGAGCATGTTATTCAAGTCTCAAAATAAGATACCGCTCTCATTTCGAGGTGCATTTATTTTAGTGAGGCAGGATAAGGAATTTGTAAGGGGAACAAAAATGAATAAGTTGGTGTGTGGGAACAGGAATTGCCGTCCTGGACGTCTCACATCCTGCTGCCTTATTTTTGGTTCCATTCTGGTTTGTTGTCTCCTCTGGTGCATTAAAATATGATAGGCAGGTTAGAAGGAGAAGCTGGGATAATCATTGCTTCTGTGCCTTAAGCTCACCCTATGTACAAGGCACTCACGTTACTTCATTGAATCCTTGGAGGCGGGTGCTATTATTATCATTCCCATTGTGCAGATGAGAAAACTGAGTCTGAGACAGATCAAATGATCTTGCTGTCAGTGACCCATCAGCAAGGGGCTGAGCTAAGATGTGAACTGAGTTGGCTGACCTCACAGCTGGGCTCTGATCCACTCTGCTCTATTAACCAACAGTGTGCAAAAGGCCCCCTCCATCTTTCCTAGGTGGCAGGTTGGAGCCCGCAAGCTGTGTTTCCCCAGTCCTCATAGCATTTCAAGAAACTGAAAGTGGGCAAGAAGCAGTGGGAAAGAGGAGACATGAGGATGTGTAGGCCTAAATAAGATCTCTTTCCCTCCCTGTGAATAAGAGCAGATGGAGTGAGGCCAACCGAAAGCAGCAAAATCAGCTCAGTCATTCCCAACCCTGCCTCCCAAGCCCCAGATCACTCAAGAGTAAGGACAGAGGTGGGAGAGCAGAGAAACGCTTGCCCACGGAATCAGATCAAACCTGGAGTCAATCACCCCTTCCACCACAGCCAGGCTACTGACCTTGGACTAGAAAATTAACCTATCTGAGCCTCAGTTTTTCTCCTCTCTAAATGGGGGAAAAAGCAATTCCTACCTTATAGGTTTGCTCTGAAGACTGATGGAGTTCATGGACACAAGGGGCTTAGTAGAGTGCCCAGTGCACAACAGAACCTGAATACATATTAGGGTTACGAGTATGTTGTTAAATGCACTAAAATGATCTATGCAATAAAGTGAGCATATTCTGTGCTATAAAGCATGCAACCATATACTAACAATAATAAATCAAACATAGTGAGGCAGTAAGCTGGGAAAGGTAAGGACAGGGGCCATGAGTTCACTCTGCTTTCCCCACCCCATACTCTCAGCAAGGCCCAGGACATCTGTGCAGGAGAACTGGGACAGCCTGCTGGTTCCTGCATCTCTTCCCAAAGCTTCCCCAGAAAAGGCAGCACTCTTCCATTTTCCAGGAGAAGGGCAGCACTGTCTAAATGCCCTCCTTTAACATGATTACTCCTTCTCCTTCATAAGCCATAGCTCACAGGAATGTTCATTTTCTCTCTGGCAGCTCATCACTGCAAAAATTGTTTCAGGATGTAATAGCCCAGGTAGTCAATCAGACGAAGACTTCTTTGAAATATTATTATACCCAATTCTCTTCCAAAACAGGTTAGTTTTGGATCTCACCCAAGGAGATCAGTTACCAAAGAACTGAAACTAAAGGTGTTTTCTCCTACAGGAGGAGAAACTATTTATTATTATTATTATGTCATGGCCCAAAAGGCGATTGGTCTGTTTCCAGTTTGGGTAGCACTTAGACTTCCTGACAGGCAACATCATTTGCTTACTTTTTAGGGTCTTTGTTTCCTGCTCTCCCCATGCTGCAACATAACAGGTCAAGAATCTTGCCTATTTTCTTCACTGTTATTTCCCAGTCATCTGGAATAACATCCAGCACACAGTAGGTGCTCAATAAATATTGTTCAGCCAATGAACAAAAATTGAAGCACATAAAATAGAGCACACTTCTTTTTAAAAGCAACCACACAATGAGATTGCAAATTAATATACCCTTTTTGGAAAGAAGTATAAAGAATCCTCAAAGAACTCAAATTAGACCTCTCATTTGATCCTGCAATCACACTACTAGGCATCTACCCAGAAGAAGAAAAATTCATTTTATCATAAGGACATTTGCACTAGACTATTTATCACAGCTCAATTTACAATCACCAAAATGTGGAAACAGCCTAAATGCCCACCAACTCAGGAATGGATAACAAGCTGTGGTATATGTACACCATGGAATACTATTCAACCATTAAAAAAATGGAGACTTTACAGCCTTTGTATTAACCTGGATGAAAGGCTAATTCAATTTACTATTATTCTTAGTAAAGCATCAGAAGAATGGAGAAGCATGAATCCTGTGTACTCAATTTTGATATGAGGGCAATTAATGACATGGGGGGAAGGGGAGAGCAGAGAGAGAATGAGGGAGGGAGGAGGAGTGAGGAAAAGGAAGAGCAGAGAGAGGGAAGCGAGGGTGGGGTCTTGGGGTGTGACATACCTTTTGGGGGCAAGACACAATTGTAAGAGGGACTTTACCTAAAAATGCAATCAGTGTAACCTGGTTTCTTATACCCTCAATGAATCTCCAACAATAAATAAAAAAAAAGAAGAGAAAAAAAAAAGTACGTCAAGGCATTTAATCATCAACCTCCCAAAGGTCACAACAAATAAGAGATCCTAAGGGAAGCAAGAAATAAAGAAAAACTGACATTTTAATTGTTATCTAATAACAAAATTTACATTTAATTCAGTTAACATTTATCAATAATAACATAAATTATAAATGGAATAAACTGCTCCAAATGTCCTGGAGCAGACTTCTCAGTGGAAACTTTACAGGCCAAGAGAGCTTACATGACATATTCAAAGTACTGAAGGAAAAGAACTTTAGCCCTAGAATATTACATCTGCAAAAATATCCTTCAAACATGAAGAAGAAATAAAGACAAAGACTTGGGCGGCACCTGTGGCTCAAGGAGTAGGGTGCCGACCCATGTGCTGGAGGTGGCAGTTGAAACTCGGCCCCACCCAAAAAACTGCAATAAATAAATAAATAAAGACAAAGACTTTCCTAGACAAAAACTGAGTGATTTCATCAATACAAACTTGTCCCATAAGAAATGCTAAAAAGCATTCTTTCATCTGAAAGGTAAGGATGTTAAGAAATAATAAATCATCTGAAGATGTATATCTCACTGATACAATAAGAACACAAATACAGAATACTCTATTGTTGCAGTTGTGGTGTATAAGCCACTTATCTCTTGAATAGGAAGACTAGAAGACAAACCTATCAAAAACATTAATAACTACAACAATGTTTTGAGAGATATATAGTATAAAAAGATATAAATGAAAACAACTAAAAGTTTCAAAAGAGTACATAAAGTTTTATTTGTTAAATTTCTGTTTGCTTATCTATTTGTAAGCAGAGTTTTCATACGTTTAAAATAATTATTTACAAAATTTTTTTGGAAGCCTCATGGCAACTGCAAATCAAAAACCATACAAATACATAAAATATAAAAAGCAAGAAATTAAAACACACTGCCAGAGAAAATTACTCTTACCCAAGGAAAACAAGGAGGAAGTAAACAAGAAGGACCAGAAAACAACCATAAATCAAATAACAACATGGCAGTATGTCCTTACCTAGCAATAACAACAGTAAATGTAAATAGAATAAACTCTCCAATCAAAAGACATACAGATAGATAAATAAAACTAAGAGCCAACTATATGTTGTCTGCGAGAAACCCATTTCACCTATAAAGACACACATAAAGGGATGAAAAAGGATATTTCACGCAAATGGGAACCAAAAAGAGCAGAAGGAGCTACATTTCATCAGATAAAACAGATTTCAAGACAAAAACTATAAAAAGAAGGTTGGGTGCAGTGGCTCATGTCTGTTATCCTAGCACTCTGGGAGGCTGAAGCAGTTGGATCTTGTGAGCTCAGGAGTTTGAGACCAGCCTGAGCAAGAGAGAGACCCCATCTCTAAAAAAAAGGAGCTGGGCGTTGTGGCAGGTGCCTCTTAGTAGTCCCAGCTACTTAAGAGGCTAGAGGATCACTTGAACCCAAGAGTTTGAGGTTCTTGTGAGGTATGATGCCATAGCACTCCGTCTAGGATGACAAAGTGAGCCTTTGTCTTAAAAAAAAAAACTATAAAAAGTGACTTTAGGTCACTATATAATGATAAAAGGATCAATTCTGCAAAAGGATATGATGATGATAAAGATCTATGCACCCAACATTGGGGCAGCCAAGATATATAATGCAAACATGATCAGAGCTAATGAGGCAGATAGATCCCAGTACAGTAATTATTAGACACCTCAAAACTCCACTTTCAGCACTGGACAGATCATCCAGACAGAAAATCAATAAACATTAGACTTACTGTGCACCATAGATCAAACAGACGTAGTAGATATTTACAAAATGTTTTATGTTTTATCTAAGAGCTACAGAATACATATTCTTCTCCTCAGTTCACTGATCATTCTCAAGGATAGACCATAAAGTAAGTCTTAAAAAATTCAAAACAGCCGGGTATGGTGGCTCACACCTGTAATCCCAGCACTTTGGGAGGCCAAGGCAGGCGGATTGCCTAAGCTCACAGTTTCGAGACTAGCCTGAGCAAGAGCGAGATCCTGTCACTAAAAAAATAAAATAGACGGTTATTGTGGCACCCGTAGTCCTAGCTACTTGGAAGGGTGAGGCTACAGGACTGCTTGTGCCCAAGAGTTTGAGGTTGCTGTGGGGTGACAAGGTGAGACTCTGTCTCAAAAAAAATTTAAAAGAATAGAAATTATTCCTTGCATCTTCTCGGACCACTATGGAATAAAAGTTGAACTCAATAATAACAGGAATCTGCATACTCAAACAAAAACATGGAGGCTAAATAACCTTATGCTGAATGATCGATGGGTCACAGAGGAGATTAAGAAGGAAATCACCAAATTCTTGGAACAAAATGACAATGAAGATACGAATTATCAGAACCTCTGAGATACTGCAAGGCAGTCCTAAGAGGGAAATTTATAGCACTGCAAGTCTTCCTCAAGAGAACGGAAAGGAAGGAAGTTAACAACTTAACAGGACACCTCAAGCAACTGGAAAAGGAAGAACATTCCAACCCCAAACCCAGCAGAAGAAAAGAAATAACCAAAATCAGGGCAGAATTAAATGAAATTGAAAACAAAAGAATTATACAACAGATCAATAAATCAAAAAGTTGG
>CAUYRH010141247.1:0-23444 GCA_963574655.1 Perodicticus potto
TGTGATTTTTTTTTGAGGTGAAATTTAAGTTTTTGTGTGAGTAGTACTATTATACCTATCTTGAGTGTCTTGCTTGTACTGTATCACATCATACCTTTGTTTAATTCTTAATAAACTGTTCACTTGTTTAAAAAAAAAAAAGTGCTGCAAGAAAAAAGAGACAAACTTACCCATCAACGATTTTATATCAAGGATAACGAGGAGACCGAAAGTACTACTGTTAAAACTTTAGCTAGACTCTCTAAATATGAAAATAAAATTCATAAAAACAAAAGGGACAATATTAATTATAAAAATAAGGAGAGAAAAAAATATCACTACTGATGCTAGAGGATTAAAAGGATTATAAGGGAATTCTTATAAACAACTTCATGTCAATCACATAAGATAACTTAGGTGAAACGAACAAATTCTTAGAAAGACACACATTATCAGAACTATCTCAAGAAAAAGAAAAGCTGAATAAATGAACCTGTAATGAATTAAAATACTGAATTTGTCATTAAAATGTTTCCCACAAAGAAAATCTCAGGTCTACATGCCTTTATACCAATCCTATACAAACTTTTTCTGAATACAGAGAATGAGGGAACACTCTATGAGGCCTGAAACCAAAGCTAGGCAAAGATCAAAAGAAAACTACCGACCAATATACATCACAAATATTGACACAAAAATCTTTATCAAAATACCAGTAAACCTAATCTAGCAGTGTATATATAAGAAGGATTAGACCACATGACAATGTAGGATATTTAGGAAGGTAAGGTTGGTTCAACATTGAAAATAAATTAATGGGCTATACTATATTAATACAACAAAGGACAAAACCCAATAATATCTCAATATATACAGAAACAGCATTCCACAAAATGCAACAGCCATGATAAAATGTCTCAACAATTAGAACTAGAAGGGAACTTCCTCAAACTGATAAAAGGCATATGGGGACAGAGAAATCCTATAGGTTATGTCATATTTATCAGTTAAAGAAAGAATGCTTTTCCCATAAGACTGGGCATAAAGCATTAACTGCTTCTACACAACTTTGTCTTGGAGGTTCCAGCCAGTACAATGAGGCAAGAAAAAAGATACTAAAGGAATATAGATTGATAAGGATGAAATAAAACTGCCCTTATTTGCAGAAGATATGATTCTATATTTAAAGTATGCTAAAGAATCTGTAAAGAAACTACTAGAATTAAAAAAATGAGTTTAACAACATCGTAGGATATAATATTAATATACAAAAATCAATAACATTTGTATATGCTAGCAATCAACAATCGGAAAGTGAAATTAAGAAACAGGTTCATTCACAATAATATCCACAGAAATAAAACACTTAGAAATCACTTTAACAGGACTTGTAGAGTAATTAAATTAAAGAACATCTAAATAATGTAGAGACCTTTCGTGTGCAAGGATAAGACTCAGTATTGTTAAGAAGATAATTTTTCACAAGTTAATCTATAGATTCAGCATAATTTCTATGAAAATCCCAGCAAGATTTTGTTTAGAAACTGACAAGTTGATTATAAAATTTACATGGAAATGTAAAGGAACCAGAATGGCCAAAATGATTTTAATGAAAGAATAAAGTTGGAGGACTTACACTGCTTAATTTCAAAACTTACTTTAAAGTTAAAATAATCAAGACATCATGACAACAGGCATAAGGACAGACATACAGTTCAGTGTGAGGGAATGCAGAATTTAGAAATGAATCCTTACACTTATGGTCAACTGATTTTTGAGAAAAGCTCCAAGACAATTCAATGGAGAAAGGAAAGTCTTTTTAACAAATAGGGAAATAAAAATTGGATATACACATTAAAAAAACTCCAATCCATATCTTTCCACATATATAAACTTAACTCAGAATATGAAATTTTAGAATGAAGCACAGATTTAAAATCTTCATAACGCTGGGTTACATACAGATTCCTTAAGATATGATATCAGAAGTATAATCAATAAAGGAAAAAAATGATGAACTAGACTTCACTAAAATTTTAAACTTTTGCTCTTCAAAAAAACATTTTAAAATATACCAACACAAACCACAGGCTGGGAGCAAATATGTGCAGGGTATATAACTGAACTGGAAAAGAATTTGTGTTTAGAACACATAAAAAATTCTTAAGACTGGGTAGAGCCTATGGCTCATCAAGTAGGGCGCCGGCCCCATATACCGAAAGTGGCAAGTTCAAACCTGGTCTCAGCTGAACTGCAAAAAAAAAAAAAACCAGAAAAATAGCCGGGCATTGTGGCAGGCGCCTGTAGTCCCAGCTACTTGGGAGGCTGAGGCAAGAGAATCGCCTAAGCTCAGAAGTTGGAGGTTGCTGTGAGCTGTGTGATGCAATGGCACTCTACCGAGGGCGATAAAGTGAGACTCTATCTCTACAAAAAAAAAAAAAAAAAAAATTCTTAAGACTGGGTAATAAGAAGACAAACAACTCAATTTTCAAAGTGGGGAAAAGGTTTGAAAATACATTTCTCCAAAGTGGACATACGAATGGCTTGAAAAAACATAGAAATATGCTCAACGTTGTCATTCATTAGGGAAATACAAACTGAAAGAGTAATTGTCAAATGCTGATTTACACCCACAGGATGGCTATAATCAAAAAGACTGATCATATGAAGTACTGTTGAGCATGTTAAGAAACCGCAGTGCTGTTAAATTACTGGTGAAAATGTACAATGGTACAGTCACGTTGAAAAACAGTTTGCCAATTTTTTAAAAAAGGTAAACATAAATTTACCATATGACCTAGAAATTCTACTTCTAGATATCTACCCAAGAGAAATGAAAACATATGTCCACACAGACTTGTTTTCAAATATTTATAGCAACATTATCCAAATAGTCAAAGCTAGAAACAATTCTTATGTTGCTCAATTGCAGAATGGATAAACAAAATGTGCTACATCCACACAAATTATGATAATTCAGCAATAAAAAAGGAGCCAACTATTGATAAGATCTACGATATAGATGAACCTGAAAAACATTGTAGTGAAAGAAGACAGAAACAATAGATTACGTATTATATAATTCCATTTACATAAAATGTCTAGAAAAGAAAATCTAAGGAAACAGAAAGTACATCATTGTTTACACGAGGTTGGGGTCAGAGAGGGTATAGATTGCAGATAGGTAACAAAATAAATTTTTGAGGGTAGCAGAAATGTTCTAAAACTAAATTGTGATGATGATTGCACCACATGGTAGGTTTACTAATTAACATTGAATTGTATACCTGTAATAAGTGAGCTTTATGATTATGTAAGTTATACCTCAATTTAAAAAAAATGCCAAGTGTTTGTTTACTTAGAAAGAGACAGTAGGCTTAAAGCAGATCGTCTTTGCTGTTGGAAGAATCACGTTAGTGGACAACTTAATTATGTAAATGTAAGCCTGGTAGGCATCTATTATCTTGGGAAAATGACCTAATCAAATCCTTTGAGGCTTGGTAAAGGCTGTTCCTTCTCAATACTCTTTGGTAAAGAGAGATAATTAAGAGAATGAAGATAAATATATCTGCATAAAAATAAAATAGGAATTTTTTTTTTTTTTTTTTTTTGAGATAGAGCCTCAAGCTGTCACCCTGGACAGAATGCTGTGGCATCACAGTTCACAGCAACCTCCAATTCCTGGGCTCAAGCGAGTCTCCTGCCTCCGCTTCCCAAGTAGCTGGGACTACAGGCACCCGCCACAACGCCCGGCCATTTTTTGGTTGCAGCCACCATTTTTTGGTGGGCCCAGGCTGGATTCGAACCCGCCAGCACAGGTGTACATGGCTGGCGCCTTAGCCCATTGAGCCACAGGCGCCGAGCCAGGAATTTTAAAACGGAGGGATTAAAACCTAGACCTTGTACTTTCTAAAAGATTCAGAATTGCCAGAACCTCTTTCATAAGTTTTAGGGATAAAAATGTGACCCTTGAGTAGGAAGGCAGGCTAGTCAAAGAGGAAAGGAGTATGTCTCAGATGATTTGCTATTACTAGTTGATCAATTTTTTTTTTTTTTTTATATAGCATCTCAAGCTGTCACCCTGGGTAGAGTGCTGTTGCATCTTAGCGCACAGCAACCTCAAACTCTTGGGCTTAAGGGATTCTCTTGCCTCAGCCTCCCAAGTAACTGGGACTACAGGTGCCCGCCACAATGCCTGGCTATTCTTTGGTTGTAGTTGTCATTGTTGTTTGGCAGGCCTGGGCTGGATTCGAACCCACCAGCTCTGGTGTATGTGGCTGGCGCCCTAGCTGCTGAACTATAGGCCCTGAGCCTAATCGATCAATTTTTAAAAGTGGGAATAATTTTTGCTCAAGATAGCTTTGCTTATTTGGGGTCTTTTGCAGCTTGATATGAATTTTAGGATTTTTTTTTTCTATTTCTATGAAAATGTCACCAGAATTTTGAAAGGGATTACACTGAATCTGTAGATTGCTTTTAATACTATGAACATTTTAACAATATTAATTCTTTTGGTCCATGAGCATGAGATGTATTTCCATTTATCTGAGCTTTATTCAATTTGTTAAATCAACATTTATGGTTTTTAGTATATGAATCTCTCATCTCTTTTGTTACATTTATTCCTAAGCATTTTTTAATGCTACTACATGTAGGACTGTTTTCTTGATTTCTTTTTCGCATAGTTCATTGTTAGTATACAGAAATGCAACTGATTTTTATATTTTGATTTTGGAACTGAGATCTTTATTGAATTTGTTATTAGTTCTAACAGTTTTCTGGTAGGGAATTTAGGGTTTTATAAATATAAGATCATATCATCTGCAAATGGGGAAAATTTTACCTCTTCCTTTCCAATTTGGATGACTTTTATTTGTTTTTTCTTGCCTACTTGCTCTTGCCAGTACTACATTGAATAAAAATGGCAAGACTGGGCATTCCTCCATTGTTTCTGGTCTTATAGGAAAAGCTTTCATCTTTTTACCACTGAGTATGATGTTAGCTGTGGGTTTACCATATGTGGCCTCTATTATGTTGAGGTGCATTCATTCCATATCTAATTTGTTGAGAACTTTAAATCACAATGAATATTAAATTTGTCACATGCTTTTTCTGCATCTATTGAGATGGTCATATGATTTTTATACTTTATTCTGTTAATGCAATGTAACATGTTTAGTGATTTGCCTATGTTGAACCATCCTTGTATCTATGGAATTAATCCCACTTGATCATGGAGTATGTTCTTTTTGACATATTGATGGATGCAATTTTTCTCTTTTTTAAGTAGAGAATTTTTGCATCTATTTTCATAAGGGATATTTGCTTATAATTTTCTTATTTTGTATGATCCTTGTCTGGCTTTGCTATCAGGGCAGTGTTGGCCTTGTAACGTGAATTAGGAAATAGTCTTCAGTTTTTGGGAAGAGTTTGAGTAGGATTGGCATTACTTTCTCCTTAAATATTAGGAAGTTGCCAGTAAAGCCACAAGGTCCTGGGATTTTCTTTGGTGAGCTTTTTCTATGGATTCAATCTCCTTACTCATTATTGGTACATTCAGACTTTTAATTTCTTTGTGATTCAGTCTTGACAAGTTATATTTGTAGAAACTTATCTATTTCTTCTTGGTTATCCAATGTGTTGGTATATAATTGTTCATCATAATCTCTTTGATATTTTCACAGAAATAGAAAAAAATTCTAAAATTCAAATGAAACCACAAAAGACTCCAAATAACCAAAGCAACTGTAAGCAAAAAGAACACAGCTAAAAGTATCACAATACTTTCTTTAAATATATACTATAGTCCAGATGCGATGGCTCATGCCTCTAATCATAGACCTTTAGGAGGCCAAGGCAGGAAAAATGCTTGAGGCTAGGAGCTGGAGATCAGTATGAGCAAGAAAAAGGCTCCACATCTACAAAAACAGAAAAATTAGCCATGTGTGGTGGTGTGCACCTGTAGTTCCAGCTAATTGGGAGACCAGGGCCGAAGAATCACTTGAGTCCAGCAGTGTAGGGCTGCACTGAGCTATGATCACACTACTGAACTCTAGCCCCAGTGAGATCCTGTTTCAAAAAAAAAAAAATGAGAAAAAGGGAAAAGATACACTACAAAACTATACTAGTCAAAACAGTATGGTAAAGACATAACAATAGACTCTTAGATCAATGGAATAGAACCGAAAGCTCAGAATAAGTCCATGTGTCAATGAGAAAGGGAGTGTCTTTTCATTACAAGGAGTTGAGAACAGGGACATTCACATGCATAAGAATAAAATTGGACCCTTATGTCATGCCATATAAAAAAATCAACTCAAAATAGGTTAGAGATTTATACCACAGAACTTGAAACTGCAGAACTATCAGAAAATTACACAGGAAAAAAGTTTCTTGACACAGGTCTGGGCAATGAGTTTTTGATGACCCCCAAAACACATGCAACAAAACCACAAATAAACAAATTGGATTGCATCAAAATAAAAAGCTCCTGTCTGCAAAAAAATACAAAAATAAAAACCAATCAACTCAGTAAAGAGACCTCCTACAAAATGGGATAAAATATTTGCAAACCATGTATCAGATAAGAGATGAATATCCAAAATACATGAGGAACTCAAAGATCTCAACGGCAGAAAATAAACAATCTACTTAAAAATGGGCAAAGGACTCAAATAGACATATCTGAAGAGAACACAGAGAATGGTCAGCAGGTGTAAGAAAAAAATGCTCAACATTACTAATAAACATGGAAATGCAAATCAAGGCCATAAGAAGATATCCCCTCACATCTGTTCAAATGGCTCTTATCAAAAAGACAAACTATAACACATGTTGGCAGGGATGTGGAAAAAAGGGATTCCTTATACACTGTTGGTGGGAATATGAATTAGCATAGGTATTTTGAAAAACAGTATGGAGATGCCTAAAAATATTAAAAATTAAAGTACCTTATGATCCAGCAATCCCACTACTGGGTATCTAGTGAAAGGAAATGAAATCAGTATGCTGGAGAGACATCTGTACTCCCTTGTCCTTTGCAGCTTCACTCAGAGTGGCCAAGTATAGAATCCACCTAAGTGTCCACAGACGGGGGAATGGGTACAGATAATTCAGCATTTACCTATACAGCGAAATACTATTCAGTCTTGAGAAAGGAGGGAGTCCTTTCATGGGAAATGATCTGGATGAACCTGGGGGACATTATAATATGTAAAACAAGGCAGAAACAGAAAGACAAATATTACATGATCTCATTTACATGCAGAATCTAAAAAAGTCAAAATCACAGAAGTAGAGAGCAGAGTGGTGAGTATCATTGCCAGGGAATGAGGGTGGGGCAGTCATGGAAAGGCAAATGGGTAGATATTCGTTAAAGGGAACGAAGTTTCACTGAGAGAGGATGAGTAAGTCCCAGAGATCTACTGTGTGGCATGGTGACTAGGGTTAACAGTGATGTGTTAAACAGGCACACCACCTCATTTTATTGTGCTTCTCTCTACTGCATTTGGAAGATGCTGCACTTCCTAATGGTTTGTGGCAACCCGGCCGTAAGCAAATCTGTTGACACTATTTTTTCAACATTATATGCTAACTCAGCAGCTCTGTATCACATCTTGGTAATTCTCACAATATTTCAAACTTTTTTTTTATTATTACATCTGTTACGGTGATCTTTAATCGGTGATCTTTGATGTTACTATTATAATTGTTTGAGGTACCACAAATTACACAAACCTAATCAATGAATGTGAGTGTTCTGACTGTACCACCCACTGGCCATTCTCGTTCCTCTCCCTCTTATTGGGTCTCCCTTCTTCCTGAGACATAACAATATTGAAATTAGGCCAACTAATAGCCTATAATGGCCTTTTAGTGTTCAGTGAAAGGAAGAGCTAATGTTTCTCACTAAGATTAAAAGATAGAAATGATTAAGCTCAGTGGGAAGGCCAAAATATAGGCCTCTTGCACCAGTTAGCCAACTTGTGAATGCACAGGGAAAGTTCTTGAAGGAAATCAAAAGTGCTGCTCCAGTGAACACATGAATAATAAGAAACATTCTCATCGCTGATATGGAGTTAGTGGTCTGGAAAGGTCACACTGGCTACAACATTCCCTTAAGCCAAAGCCTATTCCAGAGTAAGGCCTTTATGCTCTGTAATTCTATGAAGGCTGAAAGGGTGGGGGGAAGCTGCAGAAATAAAGTTTGAAGTTCACAGAGGTTAGTTTATGAGGCTTACGGAAAGAAGCCATTTCTATAAAACAAAAGTGCATGGTGTAGCAGCAATCACTGATGGAAAAGCTACATCGAGTGATCCAGAAGATCTAAGGTAGTTAATGAAGGTGCCTCCACCAAACAACAGATTTTCAATGTAAAAAAAACAACCTTGTATTGGTAGAAGGCTCCAGATAGTACTTTGACAACTAAAGAGAAGTCAATGTCTAACTCTCTTATTAGGGGTTAACACAGCTGGCACTTGAAGTTGAAGGCAATTTTATTATTGTTCACTTATGATTTTGAAAAATCTAGGGTCCTCAAGAATTATGCTCAATTGACTCTGACTGTGATCCATTAATAGAACAACAAAGCCTAGGTAACACCACATCTGTTTACAGCATGGTTTATTGAACTTTTTATGCTCTTTGTAGAGATTTACTACTGAGAAAAAAAGATTCTTTTCAAATTCTTACTCTGATTGACTGTGTTCCTACTTGCCCAGGACCAGTTACCAAGATGAACAAGAAGATGACTGTTGTTTTTCATGCCAGCTAACACAACATCCATTCTGTAGCTCATGGATCCAGAAATAATTTTAACTTAAAGGCCTTATTATTTAAGAAATACATCTTGTAAGGCTAAGGCCATAGCGGTCATAGATAGTAATTCTTTTAATGGATCTAGGCAAAGTAAATTGAAAAATCTTCCAGAATGAATTCACCATTGCAGATGACAGTAAGAACACTCATGATCAAGGAAGAAGGTCTAAATATCAACATTAACAGCAGTCTGGAAGAAACTGACTCCAACTCTCATGGATGAGTCGAATGGGTTCAAGACTTTGGTGAAGGAAGTCACTGCAGATGTGGTGGAAATAGCAAGAGAATTACAAGTGGAGCCTGAAGATGTAACTGAACTGACACAATCTCATGATACAACTTGAATGAAGCAGGAGTTGCTCCTTATGGATCAGCAAAAAAAAAGTGGTTTCTTGAGATGAAATCTACTCCTGCTGAAGGTGCTGTGAACATTGTTGAAATGACAACAAAGGAGTTAGAATATTACATAAATTTAGTTGCTGAAGCAGTGGCAGCATTTAAGAGGACTGACTCCAATTTTGAAAGAAGTTTGGCTGTGGATAAAATGCTATCGAACAGCATTGCAGCTACAGGGAAATACTTCTTGAAGGGAAGGGTGAAACTTCCTTTAATGTGGCAAACTTCACTGTTTTATTTTAAGAAATTGACATAGCCACACAACCTTCACCAATCACCAGCCTGGATCAGTCAGCAGCCATCAACACTGAGGCAAGACCTTCCACCAGCAAACAGATTATGACTCACTAACCTCAGATGGTTAGCAATAAAGTATTTTTAAACTAAAGTATGTGCATTGTCTTTTTTTAGACATAATGCTATTGCACATTTAATAGACTATGGAATAGTATAAACACACTTTATATATGCATTTGCACTGGAAAACCAAAAAATTTGTGTGACTTGCTTTATTGTGATATTCATTTTATTGAGGTGGTCTGGAACTAATCTTGCAATATTTTTCAGGTTTGCCTGTACTTGAAAATTGCTAAGAGATTTGATCTTATTTGTTTTTACCTCAAAAAATGGTAAGTATGTGAGTCGATGGTTATATTAATTTGGTTGATTTAATTATTCCACAATACATACATAGAAAGCCACCATATTTTACACCATAAGTATACACAATTTTATTTGTCAACTATATCTTAATTAATTTTTTTGGGGGGGAGAGATAAACTTCCCAATGTAAATGGCTTATAAAGGATGAAGCTAAATGAATCAAATCTGTATTTTCTGCCACTGCACCTATGTTCCTACCATTCATTATATCATCAGTTGTAATAAATGGTATAATAGTTCCCTACATTTAAAAATTATTTTTAATGTCATTATATTATTTTGGCAATACATTTCTCCTTTTTTGTAAAAGGGTTTTGCTCTGTCACTTGGGTTAAATTTCAGTGGCAACACCACAGCTCACTGCAACCTTAAACCCCTAGGCTCAAGTGATTCTCCCTCCTCAGCCTCCAAATGTGCTAGGATTACAGGTAGTAGCTGGGTAATAGGGCAGGCCCCGGTAGTCCCAGCTACGGGGAAGGCTGAGGCACCTTTGAAACCAGGATTTTGATGTTGCTGTGAGCTATGATGATGCTGTCACACTCGACTTGGGGCAATAGAGTGACACTTGGTTTCAAAATAAATAAATACATAAAATTAAAAATAAAAATCGAAAGTTAAAAACAGCACAGATGGCCAGTGGTTAATTAAATTATGGTACACTCAAATGATTGAATACAAAATGATCTTGTAAAACAACTCTTCACAAGGAAAAAGTTATAAAACACTACGTACTGAAAGATCCAAATTTGGGGGCTGGTAGAAATTTGTGTATTGATACCCAAAATTCATCATATATTCAAAAACTTTAATGGTAGTTATCTTCTGGCAGGATTGTGTGTGAGTTTTTACTTCGTTTTTTTTTTTTTTTAATTTTCTACAGATTTCATGTTTTCTCCAGTGGAGAGATACTATTTGAAAATCAGATTAAAATACTATTATGGAAAAAGTGCTTTTCAAAATTTAATGAGCATATGAATCATCTGGGGGAAACTTGTTAAAATGCAGAGTCTGACTCAATAGGTCTAGGTGGGGCCTGAAATTCTCATCGTTTCTAATAAGCTCCCAGGTGATGCTAATGATGCTGGATTCAGAACACACTCCGGGTAGCAAGGGTCTCTTCTGATCTCCTTGTTTGGCTATCTTTGCAAAGCCCAAGCAAGTAAAACCTCATTAAATTGGTATGCATGATATAGTACTCCTCATTACTAAATATTTCATGGAAACGTTTTATGATTTCAAATCATTTGCTATCTCCATTACTTTAGTCTTACTATAAAGTCTGCTGGTCCCTCAAATATTTATAAAAATCATGACAAAAATATACAGGTTCAGTGAAAATTGCAGTGTTTCTGGAATATAGCATTTACCAGGGTCAGGCCAGCATTTTACTGCCTTAGGTTAATGAGCATGGGCCTTTAAAATAAATTGTAAAGAATACAGTAGAAAAAACAGAAGAACCTTAGTGTAAGACTACGGTGATGTTTTATGTCCTCTATAAACAATTCAACATTTATTGAGAACTATGCCAGCAATACTGAAGTAAATTGACAAGTTCCTTTGCCCTCAAGGAGTTCGAAATCAAACAGGGAAGACAGATACAAAGGAATAATAGTAATATAATTTTAATAGTATCAAATAAGCCTTAAAAAAGTAAGTAAAACACGATAATGGGAACATTGCGAAGTTCATAAATTCTAATAATGATAAAGAATAGAGGAAGAGGATGCTTTAGGCGATTTTGTTACAGAAATTATATCAGTGAGGAGTCTTAAAGTATGAGAAAATTTCACCATTTATAAAAACAGAGAAAGGGAATAACAGACAGAATTAATGTCTTGAACGAACACTGTTACAAAGGGGAATCCATTGTCTGTGCACTGCTAAGTTCACCACACTGTCAAAACGCTTTATTCTAATTAAGTGCCCCCCAAAAGGCAAAATTTATAGTAGCTATCCACATTTCCCCATAGATTAATAAGCAAATTAGCTTATCTTAAATTATGATAATTAAAAATCTTTAGATTCTTTTTAAAGTTTGCATTATATTCTTTTCTGCTTTGAAAAACTGCTTTGGCTCTCCACTATCTATTAGAATCCACTTCCAAAATTCTGGATATCAGATAGAAAACTTCTAAATACTAGATCCACAAACTATCTTTCCAGATAATAACTTACTAAATCTTTCAACTATAAATGTTCATATTTTCACAAATTTGCATATGTTTTCTTATAATAAAATAATATTTTCCTCCTTCTCTGGGCCTCAAAATTCTATTCATTCTTCAATAATCTTGATGGCTCCTGTTTTTAACAATATTTCTTATTACAATTATCCAGGCCAGCAAGTTACTTAATAGATTTTTAAGCAACCGTTTCATTATGCCTTGAATATTACATTATGTTTGCTCTTCCAACTCTTGTTTTTGAGGATAAGGACTAGATCTTACTTTCCTAGAAACTTGTTTACTTAATATGATACAGTAAATACTCAAAAAAGGTTTACCAAATGAGTAGAAATTGACTACTACCAACAAGCTTATAAAATAGTTGCAAATGAAATAAGTAGATAAAAAGATAATGTGGAAAGTCTTCTAGCTTAGAAGTTAAATAATACAGATTTAGTGGAATAACAAATAGGAACGACATTGTTTGGAAGAGTAAGTGAACTTTGGAAGGTAAAACTGCCTGGATAAAGTGGTCTATTATAACTGCTTTAGTTATCTAATTCTGCCTGAGGAAATCAATAATCATAATTGCTCATTTGTTCAATATAGTATTTAAACCTGAGATTTGCTAATATGGATTTGTACCTACATGAGAAATAGCCTGTCAATTCATGGGAAAGAAAGCCAGGCAAAGTGTCGGATGGTATTGACCTATACAGTCTTTAAAATGTTGTCCTTAGACTTCATCAAATGTATAAAGGCAGACATTTAAAACACTCAAAACTTCAATCAAGCTCAGCATTATATAACTCAATATCTCATTAATCATCAAAGGAAGATTTAAAAGCTAAACATAATAGATATTCCAGAAAGATAACTTAATGAAAGTCAATACTCTCATTCATTCTGAATCAGAAGCGAAAGCAGAATTTCTCCTTCCTTTTCTTTGAACTTCACTTACTTATGTATGCATGGAATTAGCTGTTACATATTTATGTTATCAAACAGGAATTCCTGTTACTTAATTTAGTAGTAAAAGATGAAACACCTGCCCTTTGTTCTGTATTTCTTCCTATACGTAATGTCATTGGAGATGAAACATGGATTAAAGCTTGCTACATTTCATATCTGCCTAAATGGGTAATTGGTCTTCATGCAATAGTTCATGAACTTAATTTTGAAAAAATCACATGTAATTTCTGTGCTTAGTTGATTTCTTAAAATAGCACTTGTGGAACAAACATTCAGAATGTTTATCATCAGGAGCTATTACGTTCCTTTTTCTTGTCAAACAAGTCAAGCAAGTAAACTGCTTTAAGTAGCAGTTGAAGGATGTGGTTTGTGTGAAAACTTTGTAGAGAAAAAAACCTTCCCTAACTCACTCAACAATTGAATAAAAATTTGTTTCACCACACAAAAAAAAACCCTTGGAATTTTGAAGCAATAGGATTCCTCTGTTTTTGCTCTATTAGTGTTTTCTATATCAACACATTTCACAAGAGGAAACCAGAGCCCAGTGCTTACCATACTCAGCCTTACATGCAAAATTATTGTGTCTATGGTGATATTTTTGGAATAGGAGATGTAGAGGAATAATTAATGAGCTTGCAGTTACTGTTTAAGTATTTCCTACATCATACCTGTTATTTGTAAGGCTACCAAGTTTGCTCCTAATATTATTTGTGTATAATGATCCTATTTGTTTTATTTTTGACTTCACAATAAAGAAAAATGTTAATATTTTATAAGTCTTTTTTTTTAAAGAAATCATGGCTCATGATACAACTTTCCATTGCTAGATTTTAAAATGTCTTTCAGAGACCATCCCAGGTTCCATGCATATAAAAAAATGGTGAGGGTCTAGTTTAAACTTAACGTGTCATTCTTAAAAACCTGTGACATTCTTTCCTTTGAGATAAAGCTACTAAACACTCACTATTGAAGAATAGGTAGTAGTAAAACAGAAATTAATTCAATTTTGTTCTCATTCCATATTTAATTTTATAAGATCTTTGAAATGCATAAAAATCATTTTCACAAGAGCTTTGGACACTACAACTTAATTAAATAGGGCAAGGAGAATGAATAACCAGCTTTGGTTACATGGTAAATTTTATTAATGTACATAGTATCATTATTTCAACACTCAGTTCATTAACTTAAAGATCTAGTGTATACACACACACACACACACACACATATCCATCAACCTGCTGTATGGGAAAGACTATAGATAGAATAATCAAAACCTTTAGTGTTAAAAAAAATTTTCCACAAATCTATATTCTTGCTCAATTTCTCCATAAAATAGCCTGAATATTAAAAAAAAAGAAAAAGCAACTTGACTAGGTTAAAAAAAAATGAATAAGCTTCTACAGAACTATCAAAGTGATAGATGAACCAAGAATTAAATTTTGTTAACCATTTTTTTTTGTTAAACTAAGTATTCTTTCCTAACTGCTATGAAATATTATAAACAGGAGGCAAACCCTGGAACTATTTGATGATTAAACAAACAAACCAAAAAGGGCAAGAGTTCCAAGGGTAATTCTTTTATATGACTAATCAGAGTGCCAAAAATACCCTGAGGAGGGTCCAAGGTGAGTGTGGAATGGAGGTACTGGTGTAGCTTATATAGGAAGCTTGTCTTTGAAAGTGCATGCCACCAAAAATTGTTCCATATCACCATTTTAGCAAATCAGTAAATCCAAACATTTTAACATACCTGGAAAGAATGTGATGCATGCATAAACAATCCTTTCTCCCATTTTTAGTCATATGTATATATGACATAAAGTATAATTATGAAAGCTTTTGATATACATAATGTTATAAATGTGACACTTTACATAGAATAATCATGCTTTTATTTTTGAAGTTCCTGCATATATAATACAACACATACATTTAAAAGCAAAAGATGGCAAACATAATAGATATTTAATTATAAGTTCAAGACTCTTTTTTCGCTCCTGTCAATGTTTAAAGCTTGTAAATACAAGATATTTTAAAAAGTAAACACATCATTATTTCTAAAAATTTAGGTGTTTCTTTTTTACACATAAGAACAATAACAAAGAATAGTAACATACTCTACAAAATGATGTCAGAAAAATGTATAGAAAAATGTTCTCACTGATACTGAACTTAGTCAAATATAAAACAATGCCACGATGAACACTATGTGATTCAGCTCAACTTAATCAAGTTTTTGTGAAATTATTTCAACTTCACATGTAAAATGTCCTATTCAAATCATAAAAACACAGACAAACCAGGGTTCTTTATGTTTGAATCTAAAACACCAATTACTATTTTAGCTGCTAGTTATAAGGTATCTGATTTTGTAAAAAAGCAAAAACATACCAAAAAGAAACTTACTTGATCTGTCCCATAGAGCAGTATGTTCAGAGAAATGAAGGCTGTCATTTTCCAGAGCTGCTTTTAGATCATGGGAAGCACCTTTGGAGTGTCTATGGAATAAGCGGCTCGCAAAGCCTTCTAATTTCTGAAGAGCAGTAGTTGTACCCGTGTACTGGTTACAAGGTAGTTCTCTGTACGCTGCCATTCATGGGCATTTACGCTTTACTTAAAGTAACTGCAAATATTTCCAGAAGGAGCTCAACAACTTCTTCACCAGAAGCTAAGAGCTATGCATGTGTCAAACTTCCTGTTTGCAGAGTATTCAAACCACTACTGCTGCTCTGTTTCCTGTTAATATAAAACAGCACATTACTGAGCTTTTCTTAGCAAAACTTTTCATCTCAACTAGAGATGGGTATTTAAAAAACTTGCCATATATTCCTAAAGAGCTTTATGTTTGAGTGTTTTAATATTAATATACAAGCTGAGGGCATTAAATATAAAGTTTTGCATATATAGGAGACTGAATTTTTTTTTAAAGGCAAAACTAGTTAAACATGTATTACCACCCTATGCAAACAACTGAAGGCCAAATCATGCTCCAAATATGTTAAAAAGAAAGATGATATTTTTTCCAGGAAATTAGCTAATACATATTTGAATCCTATGAGCAGTTAACTTTTCAGCGAAAGCTGGTAGGAACTCTTGCAAAGTGAACTTAGAGCACATATGTTATAACTTAATAAATCTGAAGTAGCACCTTAAAAAACAGAATATTGTTAACTCACTGATTTAGATCTAATATGTACAGAAACTCTAGTAGCTTATCGTGTCAATCTTTTAATCTGCTGCAAGAAGTCTAAGAGCAGTATATTTTAAAACATTCTAAACTTTGAAGAAAAAAAAACAAACAAAATACAAGGTTTAAAATTATATAAAATCAGCCATAGCAAACAAATTTCAATTGAGAGGGAAAAATTCCTTCTATTTGGCTGACTCATGTTAATTTTAAAACCTTACTGCTGAGGACTACTTCATAACCTAAACTCTGGATTTAGTGGTCTCACTTAGAAATAACTCTTAACTTAAAGTAAATAAAATTTGTCATCATCAATTTGCAGAAGAAAAAAGTAACCTATGGCATTTAACAAGAATTTGAGTACTTGCCTATTGGCACTAACTAAAGGGAGAGAATACTGTATGGTTTTCTTTGTGCTGTAAGTAAGGAAAAGAAGGAGGGAAAGAAAGTGAAGAGAAGTGGGAGGCGGGAGGGAAAGAAAGAAGAAAGGGAAAGGAAAGACAGAAAAGGAAAGGAAAAATAAGTTTAAACAACTATCTAAAAAAATCCTACTCCAGATTTTCTACCAAATATTTGACTAATACAGTAAATAGAAACAATAATGACAAATAGAATAAATGGGAACAATAATGTAATCAAATCAGGACCACAAAAACACACAAGGTCACTAAGGAAACGTTGACTCATGAAATTTGCCATGTAACAGCTCATTTGAGTCCACTTCGCTTTGTGTAGTAAAATTAGTATCAATCTAAACAAATAGGCAACAGTATCTGTTAGAAGAAACTTCAAATATGTAGCCTGATGTGTAAATACTGTGTGTTTAACAATAGAGCCTTTGTTTATTAACATTTGGCAGTGCCTTACACAAAACAGACACTAAGTGTCTGTAGTCTTTAATAAACATTTGTAGAGCACAGGCTGATCCTGTACTGGAAAAAGGACATCAAATTCACGAATTCTTTTAACTTGCTCTCCTGAGTGAAATTTGATTCATCTTCAAGGTTCAGTACAAATGTCATCTCTTCCATGAAGTCTCCCACATACTTTCTAGAAAAATATACTGTTACCGCCTCTGTTTTCATGGATCTTAAAAAATTATATTAAAATTTGCTGGTTATGAATTTATATGTCCCTAAGTTATGAGTTGTTTGAATTCATAAATGCATGTATTACATACTCAATAAACACCTGTCAAATGAAGAAAGCATTTGTTCATTTTTAACAACTTAAAGGTGTTTAAGTAGAATCATCAAATACTTGAAAATGGTTAACTTTTATTTGTAAATCTTCGTAAATAACCCAACAGGCACTAAGTTGCTCATATACAAAATAAATAGAAGTGTTCTTCTGAGTTCATTTTCTGTATATCCACTTACTCAATTTTATTTATTATTTGAATTCCATTTTCACTTGGTGAAAATGTGGATTTCTAAACTAACTTCTTGTGTTCTCCACTTGCAGTTACCCTCCTTCAATCATTTATACCTCCAACATACTAACAACCTCCCCCCCCAAATATTTTACATTCATGGTATTCCCCTGCCAAATACACAAACTAATGCTAACATTTCATCCTGATTGATTTTTAAAACATCTAACCAGACTTATTTATATGAAATGTTGCTTACGTACAGAAATTCCATATTTCTAATTAGAACACTAAGATTAATTTATTTAAAACAATGCATGAAATTTAAAACAAAGCTACAACAGCAAAAAAAGGAGGCTTCACTAGATGAGTATCTCAAAAATACATTTGAAATCGTTTTTTTTTTTCATAAAATTGTTTCCATTTGTTATAAAGTCCTTATATAAGTCTTAGGCCAATGTTTCTATATATGGTAATGTGACCAGGAAGCTGTTGCTACGGAAGTATTTAGGCAAGTTGATTTTTAATGAAGGAAAAAAAAAAAAAGAACTCTACTGGCATCTACTGCTGGAAGGAAACAACTACAATTTTAACTAAAATTATGATTCCTTAGAAATCAAGTTAATATTAAGTAAATCCCTGCTATTCTTCTTGATGTTATTGCCTTGTATGTCTAGCCTTGTCCCCTAATTTTGTCATAATAGCATATCTTATGGTTAAATAATGTGGATTTTAAAACTAGAGAGTAAATAGTTTTCATGAGGTTATAAAGTTTTTATTCAGTCTGCAATTAATTGTAGAAATTATAGCAATTTTCAGAGTTGAACCTGCTTTAATTGACATAAGAGACCACAAAAAACTGGTTTATTTCATACACACACACACGCATGTATTTTTGAGCCAGGGTTTCCTTCTGTCACCTAGCCCAGAGCACAATAGCAAACACATGCAACCACGCTCATGCAAACTCCAACTCCTAATAGCACACAGATGAAGTTATCTTGCCTCAGCCTCCTACGTAGCTAGGAGTACAGATGCATGCCACTGGCTAATTGTTTTATTTTTTGTAGAGGTGGGTGGGGGTCTCATTATATGGCCTAGGTTGGTCTCAACCTCTTGTCCTCAGATGATCCTTCCACCTTGACCTCCCAAAGGGCCGGGATTACAGGTGTGAGCCATGGCACCTTGTCTATTTCTTATATGTAATAATAGTAATGATAAATTTGCCATGTCTTTTACAATACAGAAACTGATTTGTGCTCTAAAAGCATTGTGAAATTATTGTAAGGCTCATGAGATTTTTTTTTTTTTGAGACAGTCTCACTTTTTTGCCCACAGTAGGGTGTCGTGGCAGCACAGCAACCTCAAACTCCTGGGCTTAAGCGATTTTCTTTCCTCAGCCTCCTAAGTAGCTGGGACTACAGGCGTCCACCACAACGCCTGGCTAGTTTTCTTTTTTATTGTTGTTGTCATTATTGTTTAGCAGGCCCTGGGCAGGGCTCAAACCCGCCAGCCCCGGTGCATGTGGCTGGTGCCCTAACCACTGAGCTATGGATGCCGAGCCGCTCATGAGATCTTAACAATAAAGCAAGCAGGACAGGTATTCCCCTATTTTAAGATGTGAAAGTACACATTAAGTGACTTCCCCAAAGTCATCTACGTCTTCCAACGCCGAGATCACAGTTCCCTGTGTTGCAGGAGACTGATTATCACAGGAGTCAACAGTTTTTCAAAGGCACTGTTTTCTAAACAAAGGTGAGGAACTGGAGGTGAGAGAACAGTGGTGGGTAAGATTAGCTTCTTGGATAGACTGTCCAGAGTCTGAGACTCTGCTTTAAGAATGTTTTCATTCAGATTGTCACCTATCCCCATTCAGTTCCATTGTGCACATTTGGACTAAGTAGAGCTTTGCACTTCAGAGTGTGAAGATTAAAGAAAAGAAATACATGACAGCGTATTTAATATGTAAATGACGTGTGTGCTCCATGTGAAAGACAAATGACATGACTATGATCTCTGCTATTCAAATAATGGTATTAGAGCGATAGTTTTTGCCTTTCCAGAATGTTGTATTAATGGATTCCTACCCTACGGAACCTCTCAAGACTGGCACCGTTTATTTATCATAGTGTAGCCATTGAGATTTATCTATGTGTGTGTGTTAGTTCACTCATTTTAAATTATTACTGAAAAGGATTCCATTGCAGAGATTTACCACACTTTATTTATTTATTTATTTAGAGACAGAGTCTCAAGCTGTCACCCTGGTTAGGGTGCTGTAGCATCATAGCTCACAGCAACCTCCAACTCTTGGGCTTAAGGGATCCTCTTACCTCAGGTTTTCTATTGTTAGTAGAGACAGGGTCTTGATTTTTGCTCAGGCTGGTCTTGAACCCATGAGTTCAAGCTATTTACCTGCCTCAGCCTCCCAGAGTGCTAGGATTACAGGCACGAGCCACCACGGCCGGCACAACCACATTTTGTATATTCATTCACAATTGGATTACTTTTGCAACTTTGTCAAAAAATCCAATAGACTGGCTGCGTGCAGTAGCTCACACCCGTAGTTCTAGCTACTTGGGAGGCTCAGGCAGGAGAATCACTTGAGTGCAGAGGTTCAAGGCTACAGAGAGCTATCATCATGCCACTGCATCCCAGCTGGAGCAAAAATCGGTCTCTAAAAAGAAATGATGATTGGGGGTGCCTGTCGCTTAATGATTAGGGTGCCGGCCACATGCTCCAGGACTGGTGGGTTCGAACCCAGCCCAGCTAAACAAACAAACAAGAGAAAATACCCAGGCATTGTGGTGGGCTCCTGTAGTCCCAGCTATGAGGGGGGCTGAGGCAAGAGAATCACTTGAGCCCACGAGTTTGAGGTTGCAGTGAGCTGTGACGCCAGAACACTCTACTGAGGGCAACAAAGTGAAACCGTCTAGATTAAAAAAAAAAAAGAAAAAGATGACAGTTGGGTGTGTCTGTTTCTGGACTTTCTATTCTCCTCCCCTGGTGCACACCAGGTCTGTCACTAACACAACCCTGTCTTGGTTAGCGCAGCTTTCTACTACGTCTAAATCTGATAGTGTAACTAGTCCATGTTTTAAAACAAAGTGTTGAACTGTTCACCTTTCCATGAATTATAAAATCAATTTGTTTATGTCTTCAGAAATAATCTTGCTGGAATTTTATTTTGAGTGCCTTTATTGGGAGAAGTGAAATCTTGACCACCTGAGTCTTTCCATCCATCGTGAGTGTGGCTCGCCATCTACTTAGGTCTTGTGAGTTCTTTCCTCTGTGTTTTGCAGTTTCTAGCAGACATATGTCACACATATTTTGTTAGATTTATACCTAAGTATTTTTAAACTTTTGCTATTGTAATGGTACTTTAAAGAATGTTTTATAATTCTTTATTGTTACTATATGGAAATACAACTTATTGTTATATACTAATGATATATACTACAACCTTGCAAACTCACTTACTTTTAGGAGCTTATTTATTTTTCTGTGTGTGGGGGGTTTTTTTGTAGATTTCTTGGGATTTCCTATATACGTAATCATGTCATCTTTGAACAGAAACTGTTTTATTTCTGTCTTTCTAATCCGTATGCCTCTTATTTATTTGTCTTGCCATATTGCATTGGTTAAGACTTCCATACAATGTGAACCAAGAATGAGTGAGGGTGAACATTCTTGCCTTCTTCCAAGTCTTAGGAAGAAAGCATTTACTTCTTTATTATTAACTATTTTAACTGTAGAATTTTTTCTTTTTGCAGATGTCTCATATTGAGATAAGAAAGTTTTCTTTTATTCCTGGGTAGCTAAGAGTTTTTATCTTGGAAGAATGTTGAACTCCACTTGAAATCACCCAGGTCCCCAAATAAATGATTTGGTGCCAACCTTTGCAGTAACAATTAGATGGCACTTAACTCTTAAGTACCATAAGTTACAGAGTCAGCCAGAAGGTGGCAGAAGGGGGCCATTTAGGCTTCACATGCAAATCCAGAAAAATCCTTTATTGTCATTACCTTAAATTTTGGTAGTATAAGATAAACACATTTTTATATCCTTATACTAATGAGAATTTATAAGAAATGCATAAGAACCTTTTTTGTGTATATAAATGAAACTATAAAATTCCCACATATACTAACTACCATATCAGAAACTAATACCCATTCTCCCTCTCTCACAAAACTTATGAAAAAATTAAGTCTCCAGAGTTCCCCATATCACTCCAAAACTGCATTGAATTTGCTGCAAATTTAATGGAGAATTGTTAACAAATATTACATTATGTTTTTAAGTTAAAGTCATAGTGCCTATACAATAGCAAGGTAAAATCTCATGTAATCTTTTTTTTTTTTTTTTTTTTGCAGTTTCACATGAGAATTCTACCAGAGTCTCATGTAATTTTTTTTTTTTTTTGTAGAGACAGAGTTTCACTTTATCGCCCTTGGTAGAGTGCCGTAGCGTCACAGCTCACAGCAACCTCTAACTCCTGGGCTTAGGTGATTCTCTTGCCTCAGCCTCCTGAGTAGCTGGGACTACAGGTACCCACCACAATAGTCGGCTATTTTTCTGTTTTTCTTTTTGCAGTTCGGCCGAAGCCGGGTTTGAACCTGCCACCTTCGGTATATGGGGCCGTCGCCCTACTCGATGAGCCACAAGCACCGCCCAGTCTCATGTAATTTTTAAGAAAACAGTTGTTTTTATATTGGGTTTGGAATTTAGATACTGATTTAATGTAGTACAGATTAGTCATATACATTTGAATGCTTGCAAAGGACCTGTTTATCTCTGCACTCCCAGTACCTATCATAGGATCCAGAACAGATAAACCCCAATACATTTGTTCAACTGAGTACAAGACTTCAGGGAGAAAAATGAAAGCTGAAAGCAATTGATCAGATTGCTTAATATGGTGCATTTGGTTTCATACAGGACCTCAACTTGTATTAAAACGGTTCTTTTATTTTTCCACCAGGTCACTAGCCCCTTGAACTAAAAACGAAACAATAGGTGCTAACTGCCCTCAGGTAGGGACAAGGTCACCTGCAGAGACAAGCCAAGTGATTAAATAAAACCAGATCTGCTAACATTAGCTAATTTACATCTGAAGGAACGGTTGAGAGCCCTGGAGAGAACTGTCCTGGAGCCAGTTGTGAGGCGTGCATGTAACACAGGGAGCAGGCATTTCAGTCTCACCTGTGGTCAAGTGAAGGGCTTCAAGGGAAACACACAGCGACTGGACATTCTTCTACCCTCTACAGTCCACTGGAGTTAGGGGGTGATTGAGGGGATTCACCAAATGTACAATGGCAGAGTAAAAGAGTTGAGAAGAAACCCTACTTGTAACAGCAGGGAAAATGCTTTTCTGCGCCATGCACCTCAGGACAAGGAGTATGTGCATGGATGTCAAAAGTGGCTGGAGGAGAATATGTTCCAGCTCCATCCATGTAAACACAAAAGAGGTAAAGTCTCTGCATAGTATTCCATGGTATACATGTACCACAATTTATTAATCCATTCGTGGGTTAATGGGCATTTGGGCTTCTTCCATGTCTTAGCAATTATGAATTGGGCTGCAATAAACATTCTGGTACAAAGATCTTTATTATGATGTGATTTTTGGTCTTCAGGATATATACCCAATAAAGGAATTTAAAGGATCGAATGTCAGATCTATTTTTAGCTTTCTAAGTATTCTCCAAATATCTTTCCAAAAGGAATGTATTAGTTTGCATTCCCACCAACAGTGTAGAAGTGTTCCCCTTTCTCCACATCCACGCCAATATCTCTGGTTTTGGGATTTTGTTATGTGGGCTAATCTTACTGGAGTTAGATGATATCTCAAAGTAGTTTTGATTTGCATTTCTCTGATCATTAAGGA
>CAUYRH010141248.1:0-12803 GCA_963574655.1 Perodicticus potto
AAAGAGGAGGGGGAGGGGAAGAGAGGGAGGAGGATGGGTGGAGGGAGGGTAATTGGTGGGACCACACCTATGATGCATTTTACAAGGGTATGTGTTAAATCTACTAAGTGTAGAATATAAGTGTCTTAACACAGTAACTAAGAAAATGAGGTGAAGGCTTTGTTAACCAGTTTGATGAAAGTATTTCAAATTGTCTATAAAACCAGCACATTGTACCCCATAATTGCATTAATGTACACAACTATGATTTAATAAAAAAAGAAAAAAGAAAAACAAAAGATCTAGTAGAGTGTAATAGAGGTGTCTGGGATTCTGATAGTGTCTTATTAAAAAAAGAAGACCATGAAAATTCCACGATTTAGGTGTCCCAAGGTCAAACCTGTATCCAGATACTCCCTGAGTATTTTAGTATGGAAGAGATAGGTTCATTACAACTGTCTGGAAGTAGAAAGCAAATAGAGAAAACATTCTGAAGAAGTAACATGTGAGTTTATATGTGTGTACAGAAAGGGAGCCCTGCCTGGAGGGTGTGGGAGGAAGAGTCCATAGTGGTGATGGACCTTGAGTCCCTATCAATGTGATTGCCACTTGTTTCTTTGCCTTTTTTCCTCTGCTTCCCTGAGTCGCAGTGAATCTGCAGCCTTCACTGCTTGCGATTGCCTACAATTGCCTACTCTAGCGAGTCTGCAGACCAAAGAAGGTCTTTACTTCATGCACATAGCACAGCTTCACATTGTACCATGTTTTACTATAATCGCTAATGTTAGATGGATCCTAATGAAGTTACTCTGTCTAGGACTTCTTGCCTTCCTGTTTGAAAGATTCCCCCCAGAGACACATTGTGCCTTCATAAGAACAGTGAAGACACTTTGGCAGGGCTGATGATAATTGCATTGGTTGCAAACTACATTTAAAAGACTAGATAAATATGTAATTGTATGTGGTGGGTTTTTAGGTAGTGTTCTATGTTCTGGATACTTAAGGTGTAAGATTTTTAAAAAATATAGAATTGATGAGGTGATGATTGTTCTTAACTACGATGCATGGACTTCATCATTCTCATTATTATTTTAGTTATTTTTTAAGAGTGAGAGTTGGATCAGCTGTCTCATCAGCCCTGTTGGTGCCCCCTCGGGATGCCTTGTTTCCTGTTTGGAACATTTCCTTGCTTGCGTTGACTCTCACTTTCAGAAATAAATCATCCAAAGATGCACCTGATTCTGATAGCCTACCTAAGAACTCTGAGACCAACCTGCAAGTGCTGTAACAAAATGCACATTCCCTTCCCCTAAGGAGACACCATTTCAGAATCTATGAGCTGTCTTCCTTTGCTTTAGTAATTCAATAAAATTCAAACTATGACTCAAAAATAAGCCCCGAATAAAAGCTTATACTCTCAGAAAGGCTTTTTCCCATAAAGTAATAAATAAAAATGTAATTAAATCAATTAACATAATAGTTATTTAATACAACAAATTAAACAATAATTTATAAATGCATCTTTTGAGGTTCTGAAGGAAGATTGAGGTTGAAAGTGAAGACTGAGGAGCAAATCCACTGAAATTTATATCTAGTCTGGATCTGCTGCCCAGTGTGGTTGAGTGCTTTGGAATGTTCCAGTCTTCCTCAGTCGGGCACCTACTTCTCTAGGATCTCCCTGGTATCCCCAAGGGGGTTCATACTGAAACGTATGTTTTCAGTACCGTTTCACAATTCCCAGCATAAATATGAAATCAAATGACTGAACGCCAAGGTTCTCTGAGCCCGCAGTGGACCTGTGACATCTCTGAGCACCGTGTTGTAGACATTCAAGAATCCCCAGCTCTGTGAACACCTATGTGGCATATAATTTCTGCCTAAAATGGGTGTTCTTTCCACTGGCTGGAGCAGTGGGTGAAATAGTTTGGGGGTTTTCTGTCGTTTTCATATAGAGCATGCTGTGATTCTTTTAAGTCCTAAATGCAAACCCACTGCTAAATTTGACAGTCTACTCTTTAATGTACCCAAATGCCAGTGGGAATTCAAGAGCAGATTTCAATTTGAAATGCCTTGGGGAGTCCTCATTATACTGCAAGTTGTAGGTTTTTCAGTCATCTCCTGGCGTTTACTCAGATGCTATCAAATGGCACCTTATCCACCTCCTGGCCCTGTTTCCTTTTGCTACTTGCCCTGAGAGTGGCTCCTACATAGCTGATGCCCAATGAGGTGCTGCTGAAGCTGCCATCTCTGTGGCTGATGTCAGCTAACACCCAGGATGCCCTGCCTGATGTTGGGGCCCTGCCATCTGTGCCAGGACCACTGACTTCTAGGGTGCAAAGCTGCGAGCCCCAAGGCT
The DNA here is from genome assembly GCA_963574655.1 of Perodicticus potto. Taxonomy (NCBI): domain Eukaryota; kingdom Metazoa; phylum Chordata; class Mammalia; order Primates; family Lorisidae; genus Perodicticus; species Perodicticus potto. The sequence continues at coordinate 2,336 of CAUYRH010141248.1, forward strand.
GGGATGCCTGGGACGCCCCATGTCATAGAGATTATAATTGTGCTGTTTTTATTTTCCTTAGGCACCCATTTCTTACTTAATCAAGCCAAAGTACAACATGATTCAAGATATAATCAAATCCAGCAATCCTTGTAGCCTAAGAATATATAACAGCAATGATAAAAATAGTCAATATAGGCAATAGGAAAGGTCTTGTAGTCTTTATAATTACTGTATCTATAATATAGCAAATTTAGGGAGTTTCTTCCTTTTTTGGATTATAGGAAGGAATTGTATCCTTTCTGTGGCTAAATTCTAGACAATGTGTAAAGAAAACAAATGAAAATAGACAAAAATTACTCCTGAAGTTCCCTTAAATTCCTCATAAACTAAGTATATATGACCGTATTTACATGTCATAATGAATCCTGACATGCTATCTTTCAATAAATATAACACAGCTGGATTTTCCACCAGCATCTATGTCTTTGACTGCTAAACGTGTTGTGTTTAGGAGCCATATTGCATCTGAAATATAGCTCTTTAAATTCCATGATGCTATGGAATCCAACAAGATCCTCACATTATGAGAGGTGAAGAACGGATGCCAGCTAATGGCAAACATGGGGCATATTCACTCCTTTAAAGGGATGATAATAATAATGATGATGATAAAATAAATTAACATTTACCAGGCACTTTAAAGCACTTTACATGTATTAACTCACTTAATTCTTACAACAAAACAAGAAAGTGTTTTTTTATTTTATAAACATTTTATAGAGAGTAAAATGAAGGCACAGAGAGGTCCAGTAACTGCTCACTTAGAAAGTGACAGGGCTGGACTTTGAGCCCACACAGTGTGGCCCTGAACTCTTGCTCTTGACTGCTTTGCTCCAAGCTTTCAGCCATTATGGCACCATTTAAATGCTCTCTTCCCTGTCTGTCTGGGTGGGATGAAATTGAACAGTTTAAATGTTTTGTTTTGTTTTGCTTTGTTTCCTAAGAGGTGCAGTTTATTTTGGGTAATTTTTTTTGATGTGATTCCATGTACTTTCTAACTGTAGCAACAATTCAAACCATACTCACAGGCTTAAAATGTACCATAAAAGAGATGGTTTCGCCAAATTCTCATCCTTCAGAGAAAACAAATTTTAAGGGTTTGTGTTTTATCCCCCCAGAGTTTCTCTTCAATGTGCACTCACACACCTACTTTTGTTGTTTAATTTGTGTCTTACTCTGATTTCCTCTTCACTTATCAATGTCATAGCCATCTTTCTCTCAGCTTATAGAATTCTGCCTCCTCCTTTTAAAGAGCTATTTTTAGCCACACATTGGTCCACTGAATGAGTAAAAGGTAATTTATGTTTGTATGTTCCCCTACGGATGAACAGTCAGGATTTACCTTTTTTGGCCAAGTTTTTGCTATTATAAACTCAGGGGTGTACATGCTCATTTGTTCTCCCAGTCTTCTGTAGATTTTTTTCTTTTGCTTTAAGTCTTCAGTCGGAGCGGAATTTATTTTGTGCAGGAGGTGAGATGGAGATTACAGTGATTTCTTGACTTCCCTCATTCTAATGATTACCCACCTGAAGAGATTCAGTCTCCAGGCACCCAGGTAAACACATTGCATCTGTTATAGAAATACATTGAAAATTGTAATAAGGAGGAACCTCTGTGGTAGAAAATAGAAGGTAGTGTGTTGGAGAGAGGCAGCAAAAACAGCAGGCACAACCAGTTTGGAATTGAACAGGGATCTCTGCTCTCAGATCGGAAGGCTGCATTTTAATTAGCACTATTACTCCCAAATGTTCAGCTGCAATGGTGGAGGGATTAGAGACCCCTGCCTGCTCATCATAATTCAGAATCTGCATATTGGAGTCTAATTAGATCTTCTCTTTTTTGAAAGGTCAACCAATAACATTGTCATGTTGCGTCATTCAATGTCTAGAAGTTACTCTACTACAGGCTTGATGGATTTTTTTTTTAAGTTAAAAATTTGCCTGTTCATGTCTAGTGTCTTTTAGTAACCTTTGTTAGACGAAGATTCTGTCTGCTATCATGCAAAGGATCTCTGAAATCTTTCAGCCACTTAGAAGAATCCTAGTGCTTTATGGATTTTTTCTTTACCATTTTGGACCTAAGCTCAAGAAGCCTCTCTACCTCAAGCCTTTTGGTACGTGTTCCTTTGTGTTCATTTGTAAAGCAACATTCAGTTTAGTCTTTGTTTTGGGTTTTGGGATATTGCAATTGAATATTACTTTCAGTTAATTTCCATGAAAAAAATCCCAAGATAAGCTGTGCTCTTCTGGAGACATTATTCAGAAATTAATAGAGCTAAATTTTCTCAATTTTTATTGCTTGGCTGTAAGTGAAGTGAGTCAGAGAGCTATCTTAATTCTTTTAAGCCACAAGTTTCTTAATTAGAATTCCATATGAGGTGACAAGTTCAAGGAACAAAAACTGGAATTGTGACAGGTGCTTCTGTCTTGCTTGAGTTATTCTCCGTTTCCTATCACACTATCCTTCTAGTGCTCAAAGCCGTTGGCTTTTTACTCTAAGGATCTGAGGATCTAGAGAGGGGGTATTCAAGGCCGAAAATTATTATTCATGCTATTTCAGTTTCATTATAGGTTAAATTCCCTTTTATAAATTTATCAAGAAAATTTTATCATTACAAATACCAATAATTTCCAAAGTATGGTTGCATCAGAATTACTTGGGCATTTAATCAAAATACTGATTGTTGGACTCCATCCCAGAATCAGAATCTCTAGTGGTAGAGCTTAGGAATCTATTTTTAACAAGTTCCCTGTGCTACTCATGCGCACATTAAAGTTTGAGAACATCTGATTTATAACATTACTTCTATGGGGAAAATTCACTCCTCGTTCTAACCCCAACTAGCTTCAAAGTTTGCCTTTGTAATTTTATGAGCAGGTACACTGGGTGTTGACTATGTGCAAAATCAGTGGTCTGGATGAAAAGCACATTTTTAGAGCGTGTTGTTATATAACAGGTGAGTCAGTGATGGCTCAGTATTTTTAGGCTAATTAAGTGCTAAGGTATGGAACTGGGGACTACACAGAGAATTCCTAGCACACGGTAGATATTCAGGTAGGAGAAACTGTAGGAATATTTTAAACATCTGTATGTAACATGATACGTAAATATCAGCTGGAGTTACTCTGCTTCTTGAGATTTACATAAGATGGTTCAAACCCTTTTCTATCTCCAGTGGAATGGAGATTTCCACGATTTCTGCAAATCCTGGGGGACTTTCTTTCCCAGGGTGGCTTCTGCATGACCCTTTGATGCTCTGCACCTTATGTTGGCTTTTTATCTCTGTCCTGTTGGGTAGGCCACTTCTTGGTCCCCCAGCCACAAGTGTTTCATTGATCAGAATCTTTATAAAGAATTGTAGAAGCAGAGGGGCCCCATCGCACAGCCCAGAATACAACTTACAATCGAGTATTCAGCGTTCCTGTCTTTGGAGGTGTTTTTGGCCATCCCTGTCACTGGTCAAGCCATTGCATTTGGCATCCTGGCCTCTCCATCTTGCTGGTTCCTTGTTCTCCTTCACTCCTGTCAGCTCTCCCAGCTTGTTCTCAGGACTGCCTCCTCCTTCTGATTCTTTTATTTGGAAAATGTCAACTTTCTTGGGCTCTTACTCCTTAACTCCCCCTTCCTCCAAAAACCTTTACATTTCCAATACCAACCTAGGTGCTTCGCTGAACAAAAGGCTTTAACAGAATCCATCCTTAGAATACAATTTTGGGATTAAATAGCATTTTCCTAACATCTGCTATACATTTCTCCTGTGGAAAAGTGCATTCTAAATAGGCTTTCTTGAATGCCTGAGAGCTGAGAAAGAATGTTTTCATCAAAGAATATTTTGGTTGAGAGATGCTTATCTGGAAAAAGTTCAGCAAGATTTTTGTAAGGTTTTAAAAGACAGGTACGTGTCAGTGCCCTCTCCTCGGTCTTTAGGACACTTTTGCTAGCATGTTTAGGAATACATCATTTATATTTGTTGCCAAATAAAATGGAATTGTTCTTGACTGTCCAGCAAAAAGAGTGCCCCTGGTGCCAGGAGAATGGCATCTGCAAGGCCACTGAGGGCATTCTGTGTCACAAATTGTATTTTGGAAATAAAGAAGCAGAATTAAATTGTTTTCAGGAAGGTCTGATTGGCTTTCTTGCCATCTTATCTTTTGAATATCTGAAAGCTTTCTGTTTTGCCTGAAATGGAAAGTCATTTCCCAGACAAGAGATCATTTTATTTACTGTTCTTATTTTCCTGGTAAGTATTCTGAATTTTTCCTAGTAATTTCTATTTTTATGCACAGTGATTCTCAATTGGTGAGAAAATTATGATCTCATAGTCTCTTTCCCTGGCACTTGCTGAATGATTAGCCTCATTTGCTGTGTGAGTTCCACTTCACGGCTGTGAAATGATGACTCTCCCTGACTCTGGCTAAGCATGTCGGCTTGATGGCTTTGACCTTTTCCACGAAAACAAGGGAGATGAAAAAATGTGACATGTGTGTAAATTGTCACTCAGATGAGGTTCTTCTGGCCATTGGTTCAAAATATGTGCTTTGCTAAACTCCTAAAAGGTACCAGTGGGAGTGATTTTTCGTTTGGGGTATCTACGGCAGTCAAGAGTCTCATTATTTTTAAGCAATGAGGATTTTAAAAAATCCTAATTGGCCATTAAATACAAACAATAAATTTATATCTCAAGTCACAACATATGTGAGGAGATTGCCAAGAAAAACCCTGCTCATGAGAGGTGCAGTTAAATTTGCTTCCTCCACACTGGGAGAGATTTTACTTCCACTGCATTTAATTGGGGTAACTGAGAAATTTAGATTCAGAGCATTTCAGTGACTTCAAGGATATATAAATATGTTACCAAATCCACTTAAATACCATTGTGAAATAGGTCAAGGGTTTCACTGTAGTAATTTGCGGGTGTGACCAATATTAACTTATAAGTTTCCTATGACTGGTCCTTTGTTGGTTTCAGGCTTCCCCCTGTTTGGTAACGATTGCTCAGCGAGCGAGCGTATTTTACCTTCCTGCTCTGTGGGGCCTCTGTTGCTTTGAGACGAGCCTCTGTGTGTGTGTGCATGCGTGTGTGCATTTGTGAGTGCATGTGTGCACATGCATTTTTAATAGTGAATGCATGAGACAGTATTTCCCACTAGAGCATATTAATATAAGCTTTTGGAGCCATTTCTTGCTTGACACGTTCCTTTCTTCACTTGGCTGTGCTTTTAGTGAAGGGGATGTGGGCTATGTCTGATTGGATGGGCAATGGCAAGACAGTAAGGACAGGGAGGAAGTGTACACATGCTTGAACAGTCTGTATAGTGTCACACCTGGCTAATGGGCCTGTGACAACATTTTTAGTAATTATCATCAGGATGGGTTTGAAGTCCAGCACAAAAACTGGACTTTACAGCAATACAGGAGCTGATATATTTACATAGGGGCAAAATGATTAATTTTAAGAAGTCTTTTTCATTATCAGTCATGAAAATAACTTCTCGTTCCCTAACATTAGGACATGATCTTTTTACATAATTTGTTTTTCCTTTTTGTTACCAAAAAATGTCAAATATATTGCATAGCATTGAATTTCTTACCAGTTAGTTCTTGGCTCATTTCAGAGACCTGAAAAAACTGGAATTGTGCTATAAAGAAGAATATTAATTCATTCAATCTTCCCAACAATTCTATTACATGGGTACTTCTATTATTTCCCTTTTAAAATGAGACACCTCAGTATAGAGACGTTAATTAACTTGTCTAAGGTTACACAGTCAGGAAGCTGCAGAACTGAGATTTGAACCTCAGTTGAGTTGTCAGATTGGGGGAAAATATATACAAAAAAGGAAAATAAATACAATATATTACCATCTTTTTGCAATATTTGGGGCATACACTAAAAAATTACTCATTATTTATCTGAAATTCAATTTCAGATGAATGCCCTGTGTTTTATCTGGTAAATTCAGACCTAGTTTATTTGAAGTCAGAGCCCTTGTTCTCAACCTTTATGTCAGCAGTTCGAACTTTTTGGCATAAAGGACCAGTTTCATGGTCCAATTTTTCTATGGACCAGTGTGTATGTGGGAAGATGGATTGGGGATGATTCAAGGGCATTACATTTATTGTGCACTTTATTATTATTACATTATAACATAGAATGAAACAATTACTCAACTCACCATCATGCAGAATCAGTGGGAGCCCTGAGCTTAAGTGATCAGTGTTAACTTTGCACATCTTAGGTCACTTCCTTTCTATATCTACCCAAGGTTTTTGTTTGTTTGTTTGTTTCAGATTCATATGAGGGTACAATCAGGTTACAATGTTTGCATTTGTTAGGTTAAAGTCCCTGCTGTAGTTGTGTCCGACACTCAGGAGGTGTGCCATATACCCTTACAATGTGCACATTAGGTGGGAGCACTCCAATCTCCCTCCTTCTTCCACTACCCAAGGTGTTATTTTTAACAAAAACATTTTTTTCTACACAAGATATTATTGTTCAAGCTGATTCTTATTCTTAGAGGTAGGGTGCATTGTCTATGGTAGTGAGGATGTTAGCAAATAATGTACTTTTTAATTTACTCTGTAAGCTCAGTATTGTGTCAAAGAGTAATGAGACATAGTTTTGTCCCTAAAAGAGCTCATAATCTCATAGAAAAGATGAATACACATATGTAAAATGCTGATTCTGTTGCAATATAGAATAATGTCTTTGCTGGACTATGCTTTGTTAACTGTCCTTGGTAGGGGTGAAGAAAGCATCACAGAGTAGTGAACATTTGAATTGAACCTAAAGAATAAATAGGAGCTCATAAGAGAAAAATATAATGGGTAGAAAGGAAACAGTGTGAGAAAAGGCAAAAATCTGTGCATGGCCATGGTGGAGCCATTTTTTTTTTTAAACATAAGGTATATATGCTCTGCTTGGTAGTAGGTGATGAGAATTAGAGAGTGGGATAAGGACTTAACTTCAAAGACATCAACACTATACTCAGAAACTTTATCCTAGACAATTGAGAGCCACTAAAGATTTTTAAATATAGAAGTTTTAAAAATATAATTCTAACAGCAGTGAGGAGATAGATTGGAGAGGAGAAAGACTATGGGTAGATCATTTGGAAAGGAGAGCTGCGGGTTGGAGATGTAGGTCAGTTATGTGAACGGGTGATTTTGTGTGCAGAACAAGGAGAGGAGAGGGCAACGACCACGTGCTGGGAAACACTGACATTTAATTTGGGAATAGGATGAAAACAGCCAGAAAGTACAGGAAAAGGAAACTGTGGGTGGGGTGGGGAATGAGTGATATCATAAAAAACCAATGCATGAGACAGTGTCAGAAGGACAATAGGTTGTTCAATGATATCCAATGGTATGCAGGTGACAGTGATGCCATTGGACTGAACACCTCGGCCGTGTAAAAAACACTATAGATGATCTCTTTTTTTGTGATGGTTTGAAGTTGCTATGGACTAAATTGCGTCCTCTCAAATTCATATGTTGGAACTCTACTCTTCAATGCGGTGGTATCTGAAGGTAGGCCTTTGGGAGATGGTTGGGTTTAGATAAGGTAATGAGCTTGGGCCCTCATGATGGGCTTAGTAACTTTATAAGAAGAGGCTCTGAAGAGCGCTCTCTCCCTCCCCTCCCATCCCTCTTCTGCCCCGACTCTCCTTCTGCCATGTTTGGACACAGATGATGGTCATCAGCAAGCTAGGAAGAGAGCCCTCTACAGAAAATGACCATACTAATGTACTCTGACCTTGGACTCCTGCTCTCCAGAACAGTGAGAAGCAAGTTTCTGTTGTTTAAGCCACTCAGTATTATTTTATTATGTCATCCCAAGCTGTCTAAAACAGATGTGGAATTTGCTACAGGCAAGAACTTAAGTCCAACACCCCAACTTGACTTTGAACACATAGTTTTGTAAGAATTCATTCATTTTATTTCCATCATGTTGCAACTTCTGAACTGCTTAATTATTGCATATAAAACAAGAAGATAATTTACATGGGAGAATATTGTGGTCCAACACTAATGCAGAGCACTTCATGGGAGAAAAGGGTTTGTCTATTTCTTAGTGATGACAGAGAAAACATGTAACTCCTTGTTGATGAAATTTTGTTGGCTAATCCACTTTGCTGGGTCTCTTGTTGTTTTCCCTCCAGTTCTAGTCTTTGTTCTTCTCCAGCTTGATGAGTTCCCTAGGAAGCTGGCCAGCAAGGATGACCTCAAGGAAATCCCTTGCCCTCTGGCTTCTGGTTGGATTTGACCAATGGAGGAAATTGACAGTACATCTGATAGAGATGGGTGTATGCAGTCCTGGCCTCACCCTGCTGGGTCACACAGGTTGTCTGCTTCCATTTCTTGAAGGCCACGGCACCAGGCTCAGCATGCCTCTTCCTAAGAGTTTTTCTCCCTGGTTCTGATACTTGAGCCCTATTATTTGGGTCCTGGGTGGTGCTCTGCCCTGACTCCTCCTCATCTGACCAGTACCAGAGTATAGTTCTATTTGTTGCTGACCTACTTCTTATTTTTTTTTCCCTTTTGAGAGGAGAGAGTAGATTTTCCAAAATCATTAAACAAGCTCCACTGGCTTCTAGATATTATAATGGAGAGGAGAACAGCTCTGTGCCTATGTGTGAGTTCTTGGGTGATCCTGAGGTCTACAAAAGATTGTGGCCTGTCATGGTGTTGGGGAAAGCAACCAAATGTTTAATTTAGTGCCATCTTCTTGGTCATACAACATTAGCTTATGCATTTTATTTTGTTAGAGGTGAAGTAAAATTAGAGAAAAGTTGAGAAACAAATGGAAGCTTGTTTAGGAATACAGACTTGAGGGTATTATAAATCTGGGAAAGGAAAACAAATTGCATAGGTGTAAGTATAAAAAAAGACCTGGATCTATGGTATCAGTGATATAAAAGTATATGACAAACACCCATTCATTTCATATGACATCAGAATATGCAGACAGATTACATAACATGGGCATTAAGAAGGAAACAAATCCATGTAAAAGGTGAAAGATTTATATGATCTAAAGAGAAACCAGAGGATTGGAAACAAATAGATGTGAAATAGTTTGCAATCATACCATCTTACCTAAATGAAAGTTATCCCAATAATAATCCTACTTTTCAATATTCTGCCATGAGTAGGGTGTTCTCTACCTAGTAGAGGGCCATTTTTGGGTGAAGTTGGCTTAAATTTAATTTTATTTACTACAAGAAACTTGCGATCTCCTGAGTTATTATACAGCCTTATGCTTATGTTCAGAAGTAGAACATAATGCAGGGGAAGACATTTGAGTTTTTTTTTCAAAAGGGCTCTTTTAATCTAATTTAATTTGTTTATTAAATCATAGCTGTGTACATTAATGTAATCATGGGGTACAATGTGTTGGTTTTATATACAATTTGAAATATTTTCATTGAACTGGTTAACATAGCTTTCATGGCGTTTTCTTAGTTATTGTGTTCAGACATTTATATTCTACATTTAGTAAGTTTCATTTGTACCCTTCTAAGATGCACCGTAGGTATGGTTCCACCAATTACTCTTCCTCCACCCATCCTCCCCCTTCTCTACCCTACCTTGCTGTAATTGGGATATAGCTTTCATATGAAAGCTGTAAATTAGTTTCATAGTAGGGCTAAGTACATTGGATACTTTTTCTTCCATTCTTGAGATACTTTGTTAAGGAGGATATTTTCCAGCTCCATCCATGTAAACATGAAAGAGGTAAAGTCTCCATCTTTCTTTAAGGCTGCATAATATTCCATGGTGTACAGATACCATAGTTTGTTAATCCATTTGTAGGTCGAGGAGCAGTTGGGCTTTTTCTATGACTTAGCAATTATGAATTGGGCTGCAATAAGTATTCTGATACAGATATCTTTGTTATAATGTGGTTTTGGTCTTCTGAATTTATACCTAGTAGAGGAATTATATGGTCGAATGGCAATTCTACTTTTAGATCTCTAAGTATTCTCCAAACATCTTTCTAGAAGGACTGTATTGGTTTGCATTCCCACCATCAATGTAGAAGTGTTCCCTTTTCTCCACATCTATGCCAACATCTCTGGTTTTGGGATTTTGTGATGTGGGCTAATCTTACTGGAGTTAGATGAGATCTCAAAGTAGTTTTGATTTGCTTTTCTCTGATGATTAGGAATGATGAGCATTTTTTCATGTGTCTGTAGGCCATGCACCTGTCTTCTTCAGAGAAGTTTCTCTTCAGGTCCCTTGCCCACCCCAAGATGCGATCACTTGTTCTTTTCTTGCTAATACATTTGAGTTCTCTGTGAATTCTGGTTATTAAACCTTTGTCAGAGACATAACCTGCAAATATTTTCTCCCATTCTGAGGGCTGTCTACTTGCTTTACTAACTGTGTTCTTGGCTGTGCAGAAGCTTTTTAGTTTGAACAG